>BDUI01013988.1:35964-46135 GCA_002335545.1 Apodemus speciosus | reverse complement strand
TTTTCGAGACAGGGTTTCTCTGTGTAGATCCGGATGTCCTGGAACTCACTCTGTAGACCAGGCTGGCCTCGAACTCAGAAATCCGCCTGCCTCTACCTCCCAAGTGCTGGGATTAAAGGCGTGTGCCACCACCGCCTGGCTCATTCGTAATTTTTAAAGACAAAAGTCAAGAGTTTGTCTTGGTGTCTTGTTTTGTTTTGTGTGGTTTTTTGAGACAAGGTGTCTCTGTGTAATAGAATGTTGGCCATCTGAGACTGCATTTGTAGACCAGGTTGGCCTCCAACTCACGGAGATCTGCCTGCCTCTGCCTCCTGAGTGCTGGAATTTAAGGCATGTACCACCATGCCAAGCTGATTGCCTTGTTTTGAAGCAGAGTAATCCCTGGCCTTTCTTTGTCTTCTAGATTCAGGGCAATATCACTCCTCATGCTATCGTCATCTTGCCTAAAACAGATGGAATGGAGATGCTTGTCTGCTATGAGGATGAGGGGGTGTATGTGAACACCTACGGCCGGATCACTAAGGATGTGGTGCTCCAATGGGGAGAAATGCCCACATCTGTGGGTAGGTTAACCATTCCTTATCTCCTTCAGCAGTTACACGCCCCAAATGAAACGAAGGGCAAGAAATGTGAAACGACCATTTGAGTCCACAAAAAAAAAAAAGTCTGTCTGTGACTGACACTTGTAAGACTCGCTCTTTCTGTTTAATCTCAAGTCCTTTGTCTCTTTTGTGGTTAAGATGTGAACAAATGCTGTGAGTTGTTGCCCATCTAATGTTTTTAATGCAGTTTTGGAAATTCCTTTTGACAGCCTACATTCATTCCAATCAGATAATGGGCTGGGGCGAGAAAGCTATTGAGATCCGGTCAGTGGAAACAGGACATTTGGATGGAGTGTTTATGCATAAACGAGCTCAAAGGTTAAAGTTTCTATGTGAAAGAAATGATAAGGTAAATCCGTTTCAACTTTGCTTTAGTGTTTGCATTTTAAGAGACCACCAGGTACCTGTGAAACCTTCATTTTCCTTTATACTGACTCAAGTCACATCTGTGTTCAATGATCAATAACAATCTTGAAATGGCATTAATTGGTTTGATTCATGTGGACATTCAGAATCTATGACTCATGCATCTGAACCAACTTAAAACATCTATAACTTTCTTGTAAACTCTTGGTGACTTTTGTGGCCCGAGGGCCTTCTGGTGACTTAACAACCGTTGTAGACTCTCCTATGCACTTAGAGCAGCTAGCCCATCATCGATCACCTCATAGTGGGTTAGCCTTATGCCTTCATTTTTAGGCCTTTCACGGAGACACTGTTGGGACCTAGCCTTCACGTTATATTCACCCTTAAGTGCAGAAAATCTGACATGTAGAAATACGAACTTCTAAACAATGTCACTCATTCCTAAGAAACGTAGTCACAAACTCTACTCCTGCCATGTCCTGTCTCATTTCAGCCATGTGTCTCCTGACATGTCACGGGGATTGAGGGGGGAGCTATATTCTAACACAAGTGACCATGTCTGTCCAGCATGATCCATCAACTCACAGGAGTATACTTAAGTGATCATGCTCTGCTTTGCTCTCCCTAGAGAGTAAACTGGAGTCTTTAATAGCTGATCTACATTTGTGAGTCCACGCTTTGAGACTACGTCCATGTCCACATAGAGAAGAACATGATGGGTTGAACTGTTTACATTTCTGTGTTCATCCCAGTTCCCCRGGGGCCAGGCTGGTCTTGTGACCAACCCTGGTAATGTGAATCTGGATTCTTTGACCCTGGCTAACTGCTTCTGACCTGGTGTGGTCTAGTGGGCAGTAGCTCTGGGAGACAAGGATAGTTACCAAGGGTCTTATCAGAGTATGTCAGAAACCAGACTTAACAATTGAGACTCCAACACTTCTGCAGTCCCTAGATCCAAAGAGGGGAAATGTTCTGGGTGTGGACATCCATACTGTAGTTCTCCCTGACCCACCCCAGCAGGCCTGGTCCAACCCATCCTCTCAGACTAGTGCCTCTGGTTTAGTCCCTGAGCTCACAACTAGCAATCTTTTTAGCACATCTCCACCCTTCTCCCTATTTCTATTCCCTAACCCCTTMSAGTAGCTGTAGTTTTCTCCATAGCTTTAGCTAAATGTCAAGCAACTCCACAAGCTTCTTAAGAAGCCATCGGGGGRAAAAGTAGCACAAGCTTTCACTAGTGAAACACTCATTCCTCAGACCACAGACACTGGCTGACTGAAGGGCTATTGCACAGCCCCATATAGTTATTTTCCTGGGGCAGTGGTTCACTGGCGTTCAGCTCAAGCAAGCAGTAATCTAAATTATGCTCACTTCTCCCAGGCCTTTGATAAAATGATTGAACTGGCTCAGACCTAATGGTCCGTGCTTCTGTTTATTAATGCCATTATCTCCTTTGGCCTGGGACCTGCCACATCAGCAAAGAGCCTAAGTGTTAACCCATAGAACACCAAACTGAATAGAAATTCACCACTTAGCCTATTCAACCATAGCCACCCCAGTTTCTTTGTTTCCAAGTTTAAAAACTGAACACCGAAGTTGTTCAACTCTCAATAGGCCACCAGATTTTGCCCACAGCTTTGGGAATTTAAAGGGATTCTCTTCCATCCACCTCCGTACCAATGACAAGGGAGAGAAAGATAGTCCCTGAACCATTTTAKAAATCATCATTGCCCCAGGCCAGAAGTCTAGCAATAAATAATGTTAGAGAACGTAAGTAAGGCAGGAGGGTTTCCATACACTGCTCATACATTAGTCCCAGACAGTGACTCAAAGTCACTGCAGTCACTGGCCATTGACACTTGTCTACACATAGTGAGGGTAGGACATATGAGAGAAGAATGGCTGGACAATTGAAGAAGAGAAGGGGGAAACCAGAAACCCATGAAGTTGAACTAACTTGTTTTTAATTTCAAACAGGTATTTTTTGCATCCGTGCGATCTGGAGGAAGTAGCCAAGTGTTTTTCATGACCCTCAACAGAAATTCCATGATGAACTGGTAACAGAAGAGCACTTGGCACTTATCTTCATGGCRTTATTTCTAATGTAAAAGAACATAACTCATGTGGACGGATGCCATTCTAGAGGCAGAATCAGAAGGCCTGGTCGAACATACTGCTCTCTCCGTTTCCTCTCCCTCCATCTCTCCCAATATAGTCCTTTTTGGTGTTGCAGCCTGGTTGAGAAGGAGAGAAAGAGGTGGCGGGAAAGTCTGGGCGAGTGATTCCGAGGATGCTGCATTGTCTGTGGACAGAGATGGACCTTGTGCCCTTTGGAGTTAGGGATAGAGACAAATATTGTGTGCTCTTATGATTAAGCTGTGTTTATGCTGGCTTTTCAGTTCTTTTTGGTTTGGAATTTTTTAACTTTTTTTCCCCTTTTCCACCTTACTTTGTAAGAATGGGGGAAATGTGTACTGGGAACTTAGTCTTTTTAAAATTCTGTCTGCCTGCTAGCTTTAAGTATATGGTATGTTGTAAAATTTCCAATTCCCAGTAGTGAGAAACATCGCAATAAATGGACCCTATCTCCCCACACTGAAGGCCATAACCACAAGATGGGGTAATTTAAGAATTTTCTTGCCTTCACTAACCCAAGAGGCTGTTTTTATTTTGTTTTGTTTTGTTTTGTCTTTTTCTTTTTTAATTGCTACTGGCTAATGAATTTTTGAAAGAGAAGCAAAATAGCTGGTTTTCTCCTCTCTGGGGAAATAGATTTTAAATGGCTAAACTATTAGCCTTAATCTAATAAAATCAACTACCACTCCTGTGAGTCTGTCAGGCCATATTTTGATATGGCCCTTTCTAGAATGGAGGGCGTTGAATGGGACAGAGATGCCATTGAGTTGAGTGGGCTTGTGACTGGGGAGGGACTCTGGGATGCAACTGTCTCTCAATTATTATGCAACAGATCAGGGCAAAAGATGGGGTGACAGGTGGGTCACCCAGAAGGAGCTTCTGAGAAATGAGCTAATATGTCTATGTAAATACACACATGTTCTTTCTTTAAGGCACAAAGCCTCCTTGCTAAGAGGTCCCTTCATTTGGGCTTTGTTAGGACTGCAACTGATTGAGATCTTTTCCCAGAGCTGGGGGTGACATGACAACCATGCTCTGGAGACCCTCCCAAGGGTGCCAATTTCTCAACATACAAACTGTGACAGAAAAGAACTACTAATAAATGTTCCTGAGCTGTCTGTGTTCTTACTGAGTCAAGGGACTAGACTTGCAAGCCTGCCACACACAGCAGGCACCAAAAGCTCAGATTTTAGGGAACCTAAAGGCAAGGATTTGACAAAATTCTAAGACTCTACTCATGTTATGTTCCTCCAAACTTCCCAACATACTGTTAACAACATCTGTGCAGAGATGTGTATGTATTTAGTTCTGGTTGACTTGTGTCCTTATAGAAACCCTTACTCGAATGATTTGAACCTTTATGTGACTGACTGGGATTTTCCCCAAAGCTATAAGCATGGCCGCCTRTGGTATCCAGGTGTTGCAAAATGGTATCTGTGCTGTGCTTCCTGTTTTAACCTACCTCGTTTTGTTTGTTTTTTGTTTCTCTGTTCATCACAGCAGTGTTATCTCCAGGAGACATATAGAGAGCTTACCCGGCAATCTCAGCTGTATTGAGCATTTTCAAAACAGTAGTGACCAAATTGTTCTTTAAAATTGGAGGGAGAAAAAAAATCTCCAATGACAAAAACCTTATGCAGGTTGTTTTTAAAGAATATGATTACTGTAAATGGGTCAAAAAAGAAAGACAAAAACTGTGATTCTCCTGATTTTGCCTAAACAAATGAGCAGCTGATGTACTATTAATGAGAACGAAGCATACGCTAGGAAAACGGTACCTTTTTAATTTGGTGGTTGGCCAAAGGGGATGAGAAAGGGAAATATTCTGAGTTCTGGACTAGGTGAATCTGTAATCCCCACAGGTGATTGTTGTTTGCAGTAACCTGAAGCAGGTCACACACAGACATGTCGTTTGGGTGGTCTTCACGTGATCACCAGGATGTACCCATCATGGTCCCTGTAGCTCTCAAAGGCAATGAAATCCTCCCGTTCTCATTTTTACTGCTGGGGTTATGCTGCTGAACAACATTGTCTTCATGAATTCCATGGGACAAATTCAGCAATAGCTTTGGGTTGAATTTAGCAACTACTATAATTGGATGCTGATGTGGACAAAAATAATATGGATTTAGGTCTTGTCTCCAAATGTGATTGCCACCAGCTCTTTATATTGCTGCTGTGATGTTTTGAACCTGAGGCTTCTTTAAATTATGTTGCAAACTGATCTTTGTTTTAATGTTTTGTTTCGTTTTGTTCTTATTTCTAAGTGAGACATCTGAAACACACAGCTTTAAATGATTTTTTATTGTGGGACTTTGGGTACAGTTAAGAAATAAAAGGGAATCATTGTGTTTAAACATAAGGTAGTTTGTGAATGTATTTTTTAAAATCTAGATTCATTGGAACAAGAAAATCATAAGAAACCATATTAATGCCGTCTTGTTTACAGTATGTACAGTGACATAACATTACATGAGCTTTTTCTGGTGCCAACAAAATAAAACACAGACGTTAAACATCGAGCCATGCCTTTTATATTTTTGTACAAATATTTGCACCGAGCATACAGGAAACCAAATTGAAAAGGGGCCCCAGTAATCTCTGTTCCTTCAAATCCATTTATAGAATTCCTTGAAGCAATTATCCTCAGAAGTAAATATTCTGGCATTTATGACAGGTCTCAACCTTGATATCATGAGTCCTTGGTCATGTAAAATGTATCAGCATGGTGCCATAGTGATTCTTCATGCAGATCCCAAAGTTGGGGTTGATTTTCTTTTGTTTGTTTCTGGTGGGGTGTGATCTATTTATCTACTTTAATTTAAAATGCTTTCTGTTTGAATCTTTCCCTTTAAATGTTTTTTTTTTCTAGAAATTAGCCAAGTTTCTGTTTCTCCACAGAATAGCTTCCACCTCCAACCCCCAATTAAGCGTTAGTAGACCTGTTCATTCTCGATGCACAAAACTGCTGACTATCCAGCAAGTCCACTGAGCATGCTCATGCCACAGCTTTGGTCTGGGACCTAGAAAAAGACCGTTGTGCACGAGTGCTGCTGGCTAGTATGTTGTAACTTGGATTCTTGTATCCACTGAATGGTAGCAATGGATGGACTGTGAGTCTTCCCCACACTGATTTCCATTCAGATCATACAAAGCCATCTCACACCACACAAACAACAACTTATGTTAAGCACATAAGATCTGAGAGCTTTAGTTAAATGGAGTTCAGTGTTTTTCCTTGGGGAATTTTAAACAAACTTCAAGACATAGACTTTGTTGTTATCGTTGTTGTATTTATTCAATAGTATACATTGAGGTCAGGGCAAAGCTTCCTGAGACCACTTGGACTGGGTTCCATTTCTCTAACCCTACCACACTACCATTGTTTTCAGGGATACACACTGAACACACCTTGCATCAAGCACACATCTTTTAAAGTCATTGTAATTCCTGGTTGTCACTACATACTTCTAACAGTTTTCTGTCTGCTCTCGTGATGCACTGAYGATTGTGTCTCTGATCCCTCTTGTGTGGTAGAGTAAAAAGAGGTGTGTGATACTCAGGCCTGAGCCATTTGGGGTTTCATCCATTGACAAAGAAGGGCCAAAGTCTGACTTCACAGTCCATAAAGTTCTCTTTTAAAACTGCTTTCCTTGCTGCTGCGTGTACAAATTCCTGTCACTGTCCTAAACCATACCAGTGTTCCGTTGTGTGTTGTCTTGGAATGTCTGCATGAACAGATGCCACTGCCTTTGTGCTGACTGCTCTAAAGTATATGGTGTGTTGCATTAGTTATTGTTACAAAAGATGATATAGGTGTTGATGAAACTTGATCTTAGTGTGCTCCAGGAAAGCATGAGAATATCTTCCAGGCTCTACATACTCCAGAGTCTCTCTGGYGCTATGTTCTGACCATCTCAACAGTTGTAAATGATTCCCTTGTAGTTCATTCCTGAACATTTAAAACTAAATGTCTCAAAGGACATGTATGAACCATGTCACAAGTCAAGAACTTGTTTTCCCTAGACTACATAATTCTAACACAAAATTTAACCTCTAAAGTCTATTTTTTACCTGATGGAGTTACACATAAATGCCATTGTATTTGGTCTTGCTCACTACAGCAGTAATAGGGACCCTAGAATAAGCTGTCCTTCCATGAGTCTCACATAGTGTGACTATAAAATGATCTCTTTTTTCAAAGCCAAACAACGAATAGAAGTGCTTCACAGTTTGTAGTTCCCTAGATGATAACACATAGACCTTGGGGAACGATTTTCTAGTGTTATTTTTATTTCCATACTGTGTCATTGTTCTAGAAATTTCTCCATGGGACAATTGTGAGATTCAACAATTTACACAGCATTAAACAGTCTAAGATCATGACCTGTGCTGTGAACTTTATTCCACTGGCATATGCGAGTCCATGAAGACCCAGCATACAGGCCAACAATCTCCCCAAATGAKTTTAAGCAAAAGCTTCCGGGATAAGGCTTCTACTCTTTTAAATCACATCAAAATCCCATTGAGCATTTGGATGCAATCTAGAAAATACAGTTGAAAATAAAAAAAAATACCCTGAGTGTTTCTCCACTTCTGACTGCGTAATCAACTTTGCACTCACTCGCTCACTCTGCATGAGTTTGGTTTTGATGATTTATTTCTTATAGATAGCAAATGGCTTTGCAGAACAAAGGGCTCATGAATGCTGATGGGAAGACACGTATTTATTCCTAGCAATGGGCTACCATCAGTCCTAGCAACCATCCATTCTCAGCTGACCCTTCGAGTATCCCTTCTCCCAGGTTAGAGCATAGCAGTACCTACTGTAGTATAAGGGACCTGAGGCATTTCCCTAAGTGAGAAGTTCACATGTCTGGTGACAGCAGTGAGGGGCCTAAGTGCATTTTAAAACTGCATGTTTTAAAGGGACTTTCCTTTTTGACATTTGAGCTGTCGTACGCTACTCATGTAACTGTAGAGAGGTGGCAAATCTATAATACTAGAAGGGAAAAGCATTCTTTTGCTATGCCTTATGATTGCTTACATTTTTTAAACCTCTAGCTTTTAAACGTTTTTTGAATGGTCAAAAATCTGGCGAAATTGGATATAGCTGTTACCTGTGGATCTTCCAGTCTGAAACTTTTATTTCTACATGTGCTTTTTCCTCCACTTACACCACAGTTCTTCAAGTACTTTCTGCAGATAGATGCTCATCTGCAGTTGGGAAGACTTTGGTCAGCTCTAAGTGGAAGAGTACCTAGACCCAGGACCTGAGATATGCTGTGCGTATCATACAGAGGGCATATGTGTTATGACGCACTAACAGGAACAGACGCATGATATTTCCTCATTGACATTTCCAGGTCACAAGTCCTCCTTCCTTTTCCTCATACCCACTTCTCTGAAGCTCTTTCATCCACCAAGAAAGTTGCTGGGKCCCCTTCAGTCACTCTTCCATGTTGCTCGTGTATTCAGCCCTTGGCCTCTGCCTTTTCCAGCACTACCCTTCTGAATGCTCCTGACTTTAGTACTCATTTAGACACACCTACAAACACCCTGGCTCCTCTTTTTGTTTAAATCTTTCCTGGTGAAACTCATTATTAATGACAATAGAAATTCCTAAAGTATAAATTTTACATAGTGGGAATTCTTCTACATCCTTTCCAAGCAAAGGCCATTGCTTCACACATAACCTTTTGCATCACCAAAGTCTCCCATTCTCCTGGAGGATTTCACCCATGTCCTGTGTTACAACCCTCTCCTTGGCCTTAGTACCCCATTTCATTTCCATCTATTGATCCATTTCCCTTCAAAGAAAAACTTCCCCAGAGGAACTGTGTCTACTCACTAACTACATTTCTTGGTTTCCTTGGAAGTTAGAAACATTTAAACTCTGTCTTTCATTCCCAGGATGGTGACTTAACTAAGGGCATCACTAACTGCCTCCCTGCCCAATGCAGCAACCAGCTCTGGTTGCATGCTGCTAATCTTCAATCTTTGACACAGTAAAGAACTGCTTCTTGAAATAGTTCCTGTGCCTTGGATTTCCCTGTTTGCTGGCGTGTGCTAGTAGCTGGTGCTGTAGTTCTCTTTTCTAGGTGATCTCTTMAGTGTTACCCATCTATACAATGTCATAAGACACATCTTCATCTCCAACCCCAGCCTCCTTCCTGAATGCTGGACTCATAGGCCTAATTCCCTAATACGTATCTTCATTTGGATGTGTGCTGTGTCCTGCCTCCCCAAGCCCCCAAACGGAACAAAACAAAACTGATTCATGGTCTTTCCCTGATTGGCAAAATGTCAGCCTCACTCTTCCACACCAGAAAAATCTCATTATCACACCCTAATTTTACCCTTTCAAATACTGTATTTTAGAAACATGGCTTTTCTTATATTCGGGGTATATCCATGATCTGATCTGGGACCAGGCTACTTTCTACCTGCCATGATGCTTTTAGAATACAAGGCAAAATATTCCAGTCTTCTTCTATGCTCTACAGTGTCCTCCTAGTTAGCTAGAATAACATTTTCATGTGGCCAATAAAGCCAGTGAAATCTGCCCTACTTTTTCATCCTCCCCAGCTGTCCTTTTCTCTGACCTTATTTTTCTGTTCACTTTTATCTAGCCATGTATCCCATGCTTCACCCAGAACACCCTCACAACATGCCCTTCCTTGATAGGCTATTCAGAAACCCCATCCATCACCTACCTGCATGGCTTGTTCCTTCACTTTCTTGAGATCTTGTTGACAAATCTTCTTTTCCCCTCAGAGAGCTGTATTATAGAAAACCACCACCTACAGCCACTTTCTGCTTTAACCACCATTCATAGCCTTTCTCACCAGCTACTTTGCTCCTGGGTCTGTCTTTGAAGTGCTTTGAAGAATACCTAGCAGGCAGCAGCTACTTAGTAAATGTTCATTGAATGTATGCTTGAATGGAAATAAACAAGAACAATTTTGAAATCAAAATGGCATAAACTTTGTGGTTAATTTTAGTTTCTATACCAAAATTAAAAAGCTATCTTCAGAGGCCATAAAATCATTAAACACAGCTTTGTT
>BDUI01013983.1:28944-42521 GCA_002335545.1 Apodemus speciosus | reverse complement strand
CCCCCCCTACAGTGTGAAGTCCTACTGCACAGCTCAATTTGTGAATGACATAGGGCACAGAGCTCCCAAACTGAAGGTCAGAAGCAAGGTCGCGATCTGGGGTGGCTTAGCCAGTTAGTTATACACAGCCACAAAAATCTTTTGCATACAGTTTGGAAAACCCACACTTTTTAAAAATTACATTTAYTCATTTGTTTATTGTCTTATTTATTAGAAAGCCCACCCTTTTGTTTGTTTGTTTATTGGGGGAAGCACATGAGTGCCACAGTGCACATATGGAAGTCCTAGGACAATAGAGACGATGCATTCTTTTCTTTCTCCCATAGGAGTTCTGGGGAACTGAACCCAGGTCATCAGACTTGATACTGAACAACATTACCTGCTGAGCCATCTCACTGGCCCCGGAAAGCCCTCTCTTATTTCAGCACCTTCTTCCTTCCCAGCAGCCTTCAAGCCTGATAGCTTCGTTCACAAGCCTGGCCCTCACTCCCACGCCACACCCTGCAGAACTCCTCTGCCCTTGACTCTGGTCTTCCAGCAAGACAATTCCTACCGCTACAGTTGACCCTGGCCACACCACAATGGCTGGGATGCCAGACTTCAGAGTCCCTTCCACCAGGATTGAGAGGTTAGATGAAGGGATTGGGGGATGGAGCACCCCACACCRCCCCTGGCCTGAAGTGACGGGAAGCTGAGAGAATACCAACAGCTGTATTGGCTGAGCTGGCATCTGACTTTAGGACTGTTAGGTCTCAAAGCCTCTAACCACTGGGCTCTCCTGTTAACTGGGGAAAGCAGCTGTTTGCCAGGCAGAAAGCAGGAGCTCAGTTAAACACAGGTTTGGGGATAAAGGGCACATAAATCAGTGAAGAAGAAGTTCATTGACAGTCAGGTGAGCACGCTGGTGATCCAATCAAATGGAAGGGGACCCCAGGTGTGCCCAAGTACAGAATAGCTGCACATGGTGGCCTGCCCATTCCTGTCATCCCATCCCTCGGAAGACTGAGGCAGGAGGATTTCTGTGCATTCCAGGCCAGTCTAGACATTAGGAGTAAATACCCTGTCAGCCTGGACCTCAGGTAAGACCCTGCTTATTCCCAAAAGAGCAAGACAAAGCACGTGGGAAGGAGAAGCCAAACCGTGGGGACCTTGTGGACCCAGGGGCTGCTGATGGGTGAGTTTGTCGCGCTGCAGTCATCCTTCTCAAAGGGTCTCTGGAAGGTCTCCCTTCGAACTGTTGTACACAAAGGACAAACCTGTTTAGGGACACACCTGTTCAAGCGGAGCCCGGCCCCCAGAGAGGGAGCAGCAGTGTGCCCTTGGGAGCAGCAGAAATGCAGAGGTGGTCACAGAGGAGACTCGCCTAATCCCTCACTCCACGACTGTACCAGCTTCTAATCGCCTAATAGCAGGGCGCATAATTGGCAGAAAAGATTGCCCTGCCCTTTGCACATGTGTCTGCAATTACTTTTCAAACCAGGGCGATAAGTGGCATGATTGGTTTCTTTCCGCAGGCTTCTGCGCCTTGGAGATGGGGGTCCTTTCTGCTGAAGCTGCGGTGGGCAGTCCGGATCACAAACAGAATAGCTGTGGGGGAAGCTGTGCCCTCCACCCCTGAGCAGTGACACCCCCGACACACACAACTCCTCGCTGCACCTGGCCTCAGCTCTCTTGCACACCCCCCTTCACACCGTGTGCTGAGCCACCACTAAAGACCTAGCTTGTCCTTGTGCCAGTCAGCCCTCTATAGGTCATACCTTTTACTTGGTTAAGGTCACAGCTCCCATGTCACTTCCTCAGAGAAGCCCTCCAGGGACACCTTAAATGACAATACTCCCTCTGCTCTCCCCTCCCTAATGACACCCATCCCTCCCCTACTTAAATCTCTGTGACTTGCGCCTTGGTACAAGGCCATGTCTCTCACCTGTGACTATCTACTTGTTTGCTGCTGGATTCCTCAATACCTCGTCAGAGTGAACTCCATGTGTCTACTGGAGTGTTCAGGAGAAAGTCTGCAACAGAGTGAATGATCAGCAAACGGGCAGGTGCAGAGGTGGACATCYGTGGGCAGAAGTGGGACTCGACATTTCCTCTGCTCCACATGCTGTGCAATGGATCCTGTGTTTTCTAAGTATGAGCAGAGAGCCACGGGGATGGAAATCGGCCAGATGAATTTGAGAGGCCCTCGGTCCTAGCTTGAAATCATGGCTCTGTCATTCGAAAGCTCCGTCAGGAATGGAGCAGTTAAGAATACTTGCTGTGGGGGTTAGAGAGATGGCTCAGAGGTTAAGAGCACTAACTGCTCTTCCAGTGGTCCTGAGTTCGATTCCCAGCAACCACATGGTGGCTCACAACCATCTGTAAGGGGATCTGATGCCCTCTTCTGGTGCTGAAGACAGCTACACTGTACTCACATACATAAAAAATAATGAAGAAGGAGAAGGAGAAGAGAAGGAGAAAAAAGAAGAAGAGAAGAAGAAGGAAGAGAAGGAGGAGGAAAAGGAGGAGGAAGAGGAGGACGAGGAGGAGGAGGAGGAGGAGGAGGAGGAGGGGGAGGAGGAGACTTGCTGTTCTTCTAAAGGGCCTGAGTTTGGTTCCCAGCAGCCTCGTGGTACAGAAACTCCAGCCGTGGTGTATATACCTCACCCTTCTGGTCTCCTTGAGTATCTCTACACATGTGGTGCACACATGGCACAAATACACATAAACATAAAGAAATTAAAAGGTCTTTCAAAGCTCCATTTGCCTGTATCATTCTCAGGCCAACCTGACAATGAGTTTTGCATCAGCCTCTTGGTCAAATGTGGATAGAAAACATTCCCTTGTTCCATTCTATGGGCATCGGATGAGATGATGCCCAGACGGCCTATTGCCCTGTCCTTGAGATCAATAACAAGAGCTGCTTGGTAAGAAAGATTAACTGTAATGTCTGTCTGTGGAATGAGGAAGGACAGAGAAGGCTGTGTGCTTCTGGATGCCTGCTGTGTGGCTGCTGTCTGCTAGGCACTGTTACCATACACAGTGACTTTTTAAAAAGTATTTCAAATTGTGTATTTTAAGGTATATAACTTGATAATTTATAAGCTTATGTGTCTGCTTTGGAATAATCAGTAGAACCAAAGTAATTATCAGACCCATGATCTCACATAGTCAGCCTGTGCATATTCACATGCATGTGAATATATGTATATGTATTATATATGTATGTATGTATACATATATATGTGTGTGTGTATATATATATGCTTATATTGGTCTGTGTGTATGAGCGTGTATGTGTATATGTGTATATGGTTATATATTATGTATATGGTTGTATATGTGTATAGGTTTATGTGTCTRTTTGTCTGTGTATGTACATGTATGTATATACATATGTATATGTATATATATGCGTATGTGCTCGTATRTGTGTATGGGTTTGTGTGTACATGTACATGTGTGTATCTGTAGGTATAGGTCTATAGTGTCTGTATATGTTCGTGTTTGTATGAATATGTGTGTATAAGAAATACTTAATATTCCCCCTTGTGACGGTTGGTTTGGGCTGTCAACGTGACTAGATTAAGAGCTCTGTAGCACTGCTGAATGCACCTGTGTGTCCCCAAGGGTGTGTCCAGAAAGAGCTGATATGGGGAGCAGTGTCTTGGGCAAGGGCAGAGAGCTAGCTTTCCATGTGAATGGCACTTTCTGGCCCAAGTTGCATAGGCAGCCCTAGGAGCAAGTGAGGCTCATGACTGCCGTCTCTTCTTTGGATTAACCCTCCCATCTGTACCTGCTGCCGATACCACACTCCTGCCTCTTCAGCCTTTCAGCAGAGGCTCAACACCACAGACTCGCTGGAGGAACAGTCAGAGCTAGACTGGGACTCCTGAGATGCTCAGTTTCTCAGACCAAGGAGCTATGAAGTTATCTGTCCCTCCCAGACACTACCCAAGCTATGGTGTAAGCCAGCCAACACACACAAACGCACACACGCAATACACACACTCCATACGGCTCTATTCTGCTAGGGGATGTTGCCTAATTAACCCTTTTAGCACACACTTTAAGCATGTATCGCTGTTAACCATATGCACCATCTGTCCCACAGAGTTTGGGACTCTCATCCCATGTCACTTAAGTTCTGTGCCATCTGCCAGCATCTCCCTGTGTGCCCCTCCCCAGCCCCTGATACTTATCCCTCTCCTCTCTGTTCCTATAAGTCTGGCTGTTTGAACTCTACAGAAAAATAATGTTAGACATTGCCCACCTTTCTGTGTCTGGCTTATTTCACTGTGCACTTGTAGATATTTATGCAACGTATCTCAGAGAGGTCCCCACACTCCTGTGTTCATCAGAGCACCATTCGCAACTGCAGAGGTACGGAAACAACCTCGGTATCCACCAGTGAATGAAAGGATAACGCAACGTGGAATATACACGCAATAAAATATCATCTCACCTTTTAAAGGCAGGAAGTTTTCCACCAGGGATAACAAGAAGGATCCTTGTACAGAGACCCTGGAATTGATCAGGCCATCCCTCACCTCTAGACAGAAAACAGGACCACAGAGTCAGATGGTGGGTCTAGCTCTGAGTCCCCAAGTGGCAGATCCAAAATCAGAGTAGGGGCTCCACCATCCTCACACCAGCAAGCCTGCCTCTGCCTCTAAGGAAAACACAAGTAGGTCACGGAGTCCAAATGGGTCCCAAGTATAAGTAGCCCTTGGACACAGAGGATTTCAGTTGAGATTCAGGGTTAAAATTTCCCTAGTCTTTCTCTCCAACGGCTTTGATGAATTAGGATGACCTTGGGGTAGGGTTACCAGATGAAATACAGATACCCATTTAAGTAGGAATGCCAGATAAATAATAAATAATCTTTGGTACTATTATTTGTGGTAATAATAATCACACATGTGCAAAATATCCCACTAAAAAAGTTCAGCTCTTTTCTATGCTAAATGTGACAACCATGTACCCCTGCTCTCTCTCATTCTGTCTCTCTCTTTCTCTGTGTGTATGTGTGTGTTATGTTGTATGCCTGTGTGACATGCGTGTGTGCATGCAGGCACTCCTTCATCATAGACCTTGAAGCAAGTTCTCTCATTCAACCTATAGCTTGTCATTGCTTTCAGTTTGCCTGGCTAGCCGGCAAACCCCAGCAAATCCTCCCGATTTCCTCCCYCACCCCAGCTGCGCTGTTCCMGTTACAGATGTACCTAGCCCATTCCCTGCTTTTATGTGGGTGGTTAAGATCTGTACTCAGGTCCCCATGGCTGCCTAGCAAGATTTCTCATCTACGGAGGCATCTTCTAGCCCCTAGCCTTAGATTTCTTATATCTATCAACACGCGCGCACGCACGGTCTCACATCAGCTGCCCTCGCCACGTGGATACCCGTCACGGACACTGCAGAAGGTCTGCTTAATTCTCATCTCCCATAAATCCTGACCCTTCCTCGCCCACAAGAATCATGGCTCCCATGGTGCCATTCTACTTCTGCCTGCTTCGGAGAGACCCCAGAATGCTTTGGGGAAACCCAGCTCTCTCTCGAGAACCCAAACCAAGAAATATAGAGAGCAGAAGACTGAAATTAAATTAAAGGTCGACATATACAACCAATACATGCCTCCTTTTTATTTATTTTTGTTTGATGGGATGGATGTTTTCTTAATGTTTGGCTCCATTCCACTTTGTTGATTTGAGTGAGATTTTGGCTCATGCCTTCTCGGCAGCCTTGATTAGCCTTCTCCTGTAGCCGTCTGACCTGCCCAGGAGACCTATTAAAATGACCCATAGTTTTGAGTTCTTGGAGGAAGACATCACTACCCTTTAGAGAAATCCTCTAATCTTATTTATTTCTTTGATTGTTTGCATTTTATTTTCAATCAGAAAAAAAAAATAAGAGGCTTGGTTTTGTGGAGAGTTTACAAGGCCTAATGCCTTGAAAATAACAGTAATTCTAAGTGTCCTTAGTTCTGATGGATGCTTTACTTCCTGTCTTCATATACTGTGATTGCAGAGGTGTGCGCACCAAGCTGGGTGAGCTGGCCTGGAAGGCTAGTGCGGACCCCCCGACTCTCTCAGCTGCCTGTAGAGTATGGATCTGTCATGGTAATCTCCTGCACCCATATTTGCCTGTCTGTGATCTCGCCCTGATTCAGCCAAGGGTTTACAAACCCCAGGGGCACATGATTTCTACAGAGTCCAGTTACCATCTGGATTTCTAAGAATAAGGCTCAAGGTTCCTGAATAACATGAGAATTGCTGACCCCAGTCACTAGGACCCTGGGGTCTCTGTGAATTGGGCAGTTGCATTTGGAGCTTCTGTAAGGGAACCCTGAGCCCTGACCCTGGCTCCCCAGATCCTATTTCTCTTCTTTCTTTTTTTCTTTTTTCTTTTATTAGATATTTTCTTTATTTACATTTCAAATGTTATCCTCTTTCCTGGTTTCCCCTCCAAAAACACCCTATCCCATCCCCCTTCCCCCTGCACACCAACCCACCCACTCCCCGTCCTGTCCTGGCATTCCCCTACACTGGGGCATCGAGCCTTCTCAGGACCAAGGGCCTCTCCTCCCTTTGACATCCAACAAGACCATCCTCTGCTACATATGCAGCTGGAGCCATGGGTCCCTCCATGTGTACTCTTTGGTTGGTGGTTTAGTCCCTGGGAGCTCTGGTGGGGGGTACTGGATGGTTTATATTGCTGTTCCTCCAATGGGGCTGCAAGCTCTCCTCTTGGTGATAATCCAAAGTCTGAGTTCTGTTGGACATCTTTAAAAGTGACACATCTCGATGCACAGGGTGCTTGGGTCTGTTGGATCCGGAGCACAGCTGATTCGCAAATGCTGCCCACTTCACTCCTGTGGAGAAGTGGTGTCGCCCCCAGAGAGATCCTGAGTGGCACAGGGTATACACCATGACCTTGACTTTTCCTGAAGCCTGTCTGAAGCTTGGGAATTCATGGCCATAACCACCGTCCTATCCCTGCTGCCCTGGTGAGTCTCATCTTGCCTCTCTGAATGTCACAAGATYCCTCCTCTGGTGGCTTCAAGGCCACATTTTCAGTCCTTTTGTTGTGTTGTATAAAGCCTATAAGTTTGGTTTGCTAAGGGCAGAGGGGAGGGTTGGAGAGGGTGGAGCACCAGTGCTCCTGAGTGGTAGATGCACATTGTTCTCTGATCCTTCCTGCAAAGAAGTTCTTAGAAGCACCAACTTTTTGTTTTGTGTTTCTTTTGTTCTGTTTTTGTTTTAAGAAAGCTAGTCTTTCCCAACCCCTGCCCCAGGGGGAAAAATGACTCCAAAGATTAAAAGCAAAACTCAGCTTCCCTAGTTCTGGCCCTCAGCTCTCCCCAGCACGGAACGCTTAAACCTACGATGTGAGTTCACTATTCTTGCCCCCAAAACTTAGTGGTTTAAACAATATCTCCATACAGTCGTGAGGGCCTGAGTTTAGGCAACCCAGCTTCCACATAAAGAAGCTGGGGACAGCCCTATCCCCATCTTCCCAGAATCCCAGCCTCCAGGAGGCAGACACAGGAGCATCCTGGGATTTTCAGACTAGCCATTCTTAGCCTAGTGGAACAAATGAGCGCCAGGTTCAATGTGAGTCCGTTTCCATAAATAAATAAATAAATAAATAAATAAATAAATAAATAAATAAATAAATAAGACAGAGAGCAATTGAGGAAGACCCCTGACCTTGACCTCTAACTGAGGAAGCTGTGTGTCACTAACCTGCTGTCTCCCTACGTATACATGCATGCATGTACAAACTGCTTTCTTCCTGTCCAGTGTCTCTATGGGTTGGGTAGAGGTTAAGACTCGAGACACGCAGTTCTGATTTGGAAGTCTCTTCCAGAAGCCAAGACCCCAACAAGTTTGTCATTCTCACTGAAGGCTGGGCTCAGGCTGGAGGGACTTTGAAAGTAGCTTCCTCACATGACTGACAAAGTCTGAATAGTTGGCTAAAGGCCCCGCCCTTCTTCTCCTCCACCAGGTCCTCTCATACGTCTGTCTGTCCTGGTGTCCTCCTGCCATGGGGACCTATTCTCCAGGAGACTCAGATATCAATATGGAAACTCACCGAGCTTTTCAAGATAGACCCTCTGAAGTCAACAAACAGAAACTTCTGCCACCCTTAGTCACCCAAGTCATTAGGAAAACGAATCGTATAAAAGCATAAATACTGGGAGACGAGGGTTCCTAGGGCTAGCAGAAGAGGGCCTCCGACTCTTACAATGAGTCCTTGACCCTCCTCTCTCAAATACCACTTGCAATAGCTTTAAGTCCTTGGTGTCCCAAATAAAGGTTTGGCCACCCGACTAGAACCTTGTCACTACAGTGGAACTGTTAATGCTTTTTACAGTGTCATCTATTTTTTTTCTTATAAGGACAACATTTAATTGGGGCTGACTTACAGGCTCAGAGGTTCAGTCCATTATTATCAAGGCAGGAAGAGGGCAGCATCCAGGCAGGCATGGTGCAGGAGGAGTTAAGAGTTCTACATTTTCATCTGAAGGCTGCTAGTAGAATACTGGCTTTTAGGCAGCTAGTATTAAAGACCACCCCCACAGTGAAACACCTATTCCAACAAGGCCACACCTCCTGATAGTGCCACTCCTGGCCAAGCGTATACAAAATGTGGCCAAGCATATACCATCACACTTACCATCATACTCCAATTATTTTTTAACAGCCAAAGTGTCAACTTAAACATATAAAGTAACATATATATATATATATATATATATATATATATATATATATATATATATATATATATATATATATATATATATATATATATATATATATATATATATATATATAATCAGTGAGAGCCAGTTATCAGCTGCTCATGAGACCACAAATGAGACTATGTTAGCTGACCTTTAGCTTTATGCAAGAAGATGGAGAAGGTGAAGAAGAGAAGGAGGAGGAAGCCACTGACACTGCTGTAGGTCATACTGACGATATCACTTTGCTCAGGTGCTGAGGTACCTGATCCAAGGGACTCAGCAGGTTTATTCTGGCCCTTAGTTACAGGGTGCAGTAGGCAAGACAACAGGGCCTGGGGCAGCTGGTCACACTGCATCTGCAGTCAAGAACAAAGAGGGGCGGATGCTGGTGCTCTTCTCTTTATCTAGTCTGAGCCACCCCCCCCCCTTCCCGCTTAGAGGCTGATGCTGCCCACATTCAGAGCTGGCCTTCCCTCTTCAGTCAAAACCTTTCTGGAAACATCCTCCAATAAGACAAACAAAACAGAGAGAAGCTTCCTCAAGAATTCTAAACCAGCCCACGTGAACAGTGGAGATTTTCCATCATTCCGGTAGATACACCAAATATAATCGTGATTTTACACATGTGCTTGCCTGGAATGGCATTCAACTTACTGAATGACAGAAGTACTGAGTCACTAAGAACTTGAGTTAAACCACCACGAGGAGGTTCAAAGATGGTGAAGTGTGGGCAAAACCCAAACTTCCCACAAACCATGGGAGTCAAGCGCTCATTGGGCACTGACCACAGCACACTCCTCCCTTCCCAAGATGCTAGCTTTTATCCCACTTGGCAGCCTCTACTAGAACCTTGACCCTGGTCCACAGACCTTTGGTGGGTTCCCTCTCTTTCTCAATCCCACCAGTGAACCAGCAGCCTCCAGGTCATGGCAAGATAACACAGGATCTCCCTATCTGTGATCACTTAGCAACTTGTTCAGGTTGGGGCGGGGGAAGCCACTGACAGATCAGCAGCCTGCATAGGTGTTTGAGGCTGGCCAAGGGGACTGGTGTACATACATACATGTGGAGGTCAGAGGCTGACAGCATGTGTCTCTTCTATCTGTCCATCTTAGTTTTCGAAACAGGGTCTTTCACTGAACCTGTCATGCCCAGATTTGGCTAACCTGCCTGGCCAGTGAACTACTGTCTCTATGTGTCGTGTTCCCTTTGCGGTTACAGTTGGGGTGATGTGGGTGCTGGAGATCCAAACTCAGGTCCTCAAGCTTGCATGCCAATCACTTCACTGACTTGGCCGCCTTGCCAGCTCTCTCCACAGAACGGTGGAGTAATGGGACCAGCGAGAACAGGTTTTGCCTTGCCCAGGAGGAAACGCAATCAGAAGCTTTGCGTGACTCGCTTCTCAGCACATAATATTGCCAAAGCCAGAACAGTGACAGGTTTAGGTCCCTGGACTCTTGAGTCCAGCATCGCCACCCCTCTGCACCTGGACAGCAGAGGAAGTCCTTTCTCCTGCTTTCGCTTTTTGTCACGTGGCGGAGGTAGCACCCTCAGCAGGCTCCTCAGAGCTGAGTATGTAATGGGTTGCCCTTCTCAGTCCTCATTCATCTCGCTGGCCCCCTGTGATGTTCATTATTGAAAACGTGGGCACTGGAGGGCACAGGCTCGAGGAGGACAGCGCGGCTGCCCTGCGAGGCACAGTGGCTTTCTTTTCCTATTTATAACAAACCCTGTTAAAAGCCTGGATGGCAAGAGCCTGAGAGCGGAGCAGGGAGAACAAAAGCAAACACCTACTTTATTTGTGTAACAAAGGCTCATGGGAGAAGCATAAGAGTAAGTTCTGCTTGCAGATGCTTCAAAAACAAGAGGATTGTCAGAGTTTAAGGAAAAGATTGAGGTTGTTTGGAGCTTGCTTGGTCACCTATGCAGAAGGTCTATGGGTAGCAAAGAGTTCCTTGTAGGGTCAATAGAGCAGTGCGCTGGCCCCTGCTCTGCCAAGGCCCCAACAGTGTGCCCAGGGACAAGGGGAGGTAGCTAGAGATGAAGTCCAAATACCAAAAATGGCCTTAAAGTCTTGTATAGTCTTTAGTGATCTGGCTTTCCTTATACCAAGGTAACTTCTCATAGCTCCATACATGAGGACAGAGGGCTGGTGAGCAGGTTGTCTCGAGATAATCCTCCTTTAAGATTCAAGTTAGTGATGCTTGGAACAATGGCAGAATCCTCAGACCCTGGGGACACCCTTAGAAGAGTCCCCGTGAAGATAGGTAGGGGTGTCTACTGGTTATCTCTTGGTCAACCTTAGGGCTGCAAGAAGCCTTCCAGTCAGCAGCAACATGGGAACAATCTCATGGCTTCCTCTCCTCATCTGTCTTTCACTGGGATCTCTGTCACTACACGTAGGACTCAGCTGGCCGATCCAGGTTACTACCCCATCCTATGAGCTAGAATTGTCTCAGGCTCTAGGGAATGGGACACACATTCCTTATGGCTGTCATTCTTTGTCCATGACTTTCTACTTCTCTTTTGGAGCTTCCTGGGATCATTTTCCAAATAAATCCCAAGTCTCAGGGTTTGCTACCRGGGAAATAGACTCAGGACAACCTTTATCTGCTCGGGAAAATGAAGCTAGACTGGGTCTTCCATCAGCACTAAACATTGAAATGCACTACATTCCCTAGGTTAGGGAGTTGTAGGAATGACACAGTCGGGCAGAGAGGAGATCCAGTCATGGTAACAGGTTGGTTACCCACCACTCATTCCAGCACATTCTATCCTAAGCACTTCTGACTGGAATCCCCAGTGTCATGAATCCTTGCTCTCTTGGCTGTTTCCTTTGCTGCTATAGTACACGAGTGTGAGTCTCCCCATCCCAGAACAAAATCCCTGTTCCCGGATGGGAGTCAGTAGACAAACATGGCATAAGTTGTCAAGGAACCAGGCAATAGGTTCTTGCTGGTGGGGCAGGGAACACCTCCAATGTTTCCTCCCAGTCTGCTCCCCTCAAACTCACCTTATAGGAAGCCTCAAGATGTGACCCCACAAAAGACTTCAGCATTCCTCTTGAAAACTACTGTGGACCAACCCAACCTCACCCCAGACTCCATGACCCAAACAAGGCAAATGGCAGGCAGGACAAGGTTTCTAAGTGAATGAATTAGCTGAGAGAGGCCTAGATCCAAAGAGAAGCTGGGAAGAGAAGAATGACCGGGTGTCTCAGAATTGGAGCGATGGAGTGCTGGGCCAGATCTGGGCTCCAGTGGAGAGCTTAGCCACCAGAGACTATGGAAAACTACCACTGGTTTACAAAGACTTCTCAGGAGAGAAGCTACCTGGAAAAAGACAGGGCTGCCAGCAGAATGACTTGCCTACCCTGAACTAGAGAAACGGTCACTGCCAACGTCATGAGATCTTCCAGATTCTAAGTGTAGATAGAACCCACATGGATCAGGTGTCTGGCATATAATAAAGGCTTCAATGACGGTTAACTGTCACCAGCTATGTCCCTGAAGGAAGGGGAGGAACCTCTTAGAACAGAGGACATAGCCTGTGGACACATTTCTCCATGTCCGCACAGAGACCCTGGAGGCATAAGGAAAGTGAGTCTTTTATTAATGATGAAATTAAGGAAGAAAAAAAAAAAAAAAAACCAGACTGGGTAGTCGGTTTGGTCAGTAAGAGAACTTAATACAATCACCTGAGTTCAAATTTCCATCACTTGCTTAAAACATCGGGCATGGCTGACTACACCTGTCTGCCCAGCGCTCTGGGGGATGGACACAGAATGACCGCTGGGGCTTTCTGGCTGCTGGCCCAGTTCCAGGTTCAATGGGAGATCCTGTCTAAAGGAAAGAAGCTGGAGAGTAGGGAAGTCGACATCTTTCTCTGGCTCCTATATGTTTGTACCTGCACACGCATGTGCATATATGCTGCTCCCCACCCCATCCACACACCAAAAATCTTATTATATGCTATGTAATATATGTGTTAATTAGGATAACACTAATTGCTCTCCCATACAAATCATAGCATCCCACAGCTTGGTGGGCAGCTGCCATCTTCAATTTTCAGCCTCATTGTTACCGCATATGAGGATGGCATTTCAGAAGGTGAAAATGGAAAGATGGGAAGAGCCTCGGGCAGTAAGTGTGGGATGATTGTATCAGGCAGGCCTGGGGTACGACCACATTCCATTCCATCAAACTASAAGTCAATCACGAGGCCTCCATGTGCCCAGGAAGAAAAGGAAATGAAACACGATGAACACAACTGATAARAAAAATGAACAGTTAGAATCCTACACCCAGCCTGTGCCTGGTGCCCAAGCAGAAGCAGCAGAGAGTGGCCAGTGTGATAATCCACACAGCGTGTGGTTTCTATGCTCCACCTGAGACATTACTACACATAAACGTGATACTGATCTCGTTGGAAATCTTCCCATCTCAAACTAAATATTCACATCCCTCCCYRGAGAGATTAGCTTATTCGTAACTTCCCCCTCCTTTCCCCAGCCTTCATGGGAACGGTACACTCTCTGTTCCCACAATACGGAACTTGGCTGTGCAGCCTGCCTTGGCCAATGGAATTTGGATGGAAGTTTCAGGACATCACTTCTGATCTTAGGCTGTGAGAAGCAGCATGTTGCTCTGCTGATCCTTTTAGACACRTCCTGCACCCACCATGGGGAGGCTTCCTTAAAACCAAATGGTGTTCCCCTTCATCCTGGGCCCAAGATGAAAATGGTGGGGACCAGGGCCACTTGGAGCACTCCAAGCTGCCGCACAGAGGTGAGAACAGGAAACCAAACCTGACTTATGTACACACGCTATGAGTCTGTGTAAAGCTGACC
>BDUI01013982.1:43898-54759 GCA_002335545.1 Apodemus speciosus | reverse complement strand
GATTATTATGTGACAGGAGGTATTTCTGTTCTGGTACAGTCTGTTTGGGGTTCTGTAGGCTTCTTGTATATTCATGGGCAACTCTCTCTTTAGGTTAGGGAAGTTTTCTTCCATAATTTTGTTGAAGATATTTGCTGGCCCTTTAAGTTGTATATCTTCACTCTCCTCTATACTTATAATCCTTTGGTTTGGTCTTCTAATTGTGTCCTGGATTTTTTGGATGTTTTGGGCAACAAGCTTTTTGCTTTTTGCATTTTCTTTCACTGTTGAGGCAATGGTTTCTATGGTATCTTTGGCACCTGAGATCCTTTCTTCTCTTCTGTTGTTGATATTTGCATCTATAGACCCTGATTTCCTCCCAAGGTTTTCTATCTCCAAAGTTGTCTCCCTTTGTGATTTCTTTGTTGTTTCTACTTCTGTTTTTAGATCCTGGATGGTTTTGCTCAGTTCTTTCACTTGTTTGTTCATATTTTCTTGTATTTCTTTAAAAGATTTTTGTGTTTCCTCTTTCATGACGTCTGCTTGTTGACTCAATTTCTCCTGCATTTCGTTAAGTGATTTTTGCATTTCCTCTTTATTGGCTTCTATCTGTTGACCCACATTCTCCTGAATTTCTTTAAGTGATTTTGGTGTTTCCATTGTAAGGGCTTCTAACTTATTCATGGTCCCCTGTATTTCTTTAAGAGATTTATTTATGTCCTTTTTGTGTTCCTCTAACAGCATCATGACCAGTGATTTTAAATCCAAATCTTGTTTTTCTGGAGTGTTGGGGTATCCAGGACTTGCTGTTGTTGGGGAATTGGGTATAGATGTTGCCATATTGCCTTGATTTCTGTTACTAATGTTCTTGTGTTTGCCTTTTGTCATCTGTTTATCTCTGGCGCTAGTTGGTCCTGTTGACACTGGCTGGTCCTTGAACCTCATGTAGGCCTGTAAGGCTATTTCCCCACCACTGGATGACTGGGTTTCCCCTGGGACAGATTGCTGATGTGCTGCCSTACTCTTGGGTGTGGGTGGAGCCCTAGTGTGCCTTGTCCATCTAACCGTGGGATTCCCTGTAGATGAAGATCTTACCTGGTTGAACTGTGGGATCCAACATGGTGGTGATCTCAGTCTGTGGGGCTCCATCTATCCAAGGGACTTCCTGCAGGCTAGACGCTCCCCGTTGTGCCCAGGCAGCTGTAGAGCTGCCTGGCTCCCTGGTACAGAAGGCACCCAGGCAGGCTATGCCCTTGGAAATCCTTCACTTGGGTGCCCTCTGCTTACCTGGTTGGGCTACCAGCTCCAAGATGGTGGTGGGTCTTAGGGCTCTGTCTAACCGCAGGATTCCCTGCAGGACCAGAGCTTCCTTGACTGGACTGCTGTAGCCTAGACAGTGGTGTTCTCAGTTCACAGGGCTCYGTCTGGTTGAGCTGCTCTCACCAAGATAGTGGCACACTGCAGGGCTCTGTCTAACTGTGGGGCTCCCTGTAGATCAGGAGCTTCCCTGGTTGAACTGTTTAGGCTACCTGCTCCAAGATGGTGGCGGGACTCGGGGCTCTGTCTAACCACAGGATTCCCTGCAGGACTGGAGCTTCCCTGGCTGGACTGCTGGATCCTAGATGGTGGCGTTATCAGTCCACAGGGCTCTGTCTGGTTGCGCTGCTCTCTCCAAGATAGTGGCAGACCGCGGAGCTCTCTCTAACCGTTGGGCTCTCTGTAGATCATGAGCTTCCCTGGTTGAACTGCAGGATCCAAGATGGTGGGGATCTCTGTCCGTGGGGCCATATGTGGGCTTTCTGTTATTTTTGTTCTTATTAAAGATCAGCCTTAGTCTGTGATGATCTGATAGGATGCATGGGATTATTTCAATCTTCTCCATGTCTGTTGAGGCCTGATCAGTTTTGGAAACGTTACTATGAGGTGCTGAGAAGAAGGTGTATTCTTTTGTTTTAGGATAAAATGTTCTATAGATATCTGTTAAATCCATTTGGTTCATAACTTCTGTTAGTTTCACTGTGTCTGTGTTTAGTTTGTGTTCTGTTATCTGTCCACTGATTAAGTGGGGTGTTGAAGTCGTCCATTATTATTTTGTGAGATGCAATGTATTCTTTGAGCTTTAGTAAAATTTCTTTTATGAATGTGGGTGCCCTTGCATTTGGTGCATAGATGTTGAGAACTGAGAATTCTTCTTTGTAGATTTTTTCCTTTGATGAGTATAGGTGTACTTTTTCATCTTTTTTGATAACTTTTGGTGGAAGGTTAATTTTATTCTCTATTAGCTTGTTTCTTGAAACAATTTGCTTAGAAATTTTTTTCCAGCCCTTTACTCTGAAGTAGTGTCTGTCTTCATCATTGAGGTGCATTTTCTGTATGTAGCAAAATTCTGGGTCCTGTTTATGTATCCAGTCTGTTAGTCTATGTCTTTTTATTGGGAAATTGAGTTCATTGATGTTAAAAGATATTTAGGAATATTGATTGTTGCTTACTGTTATTTTTGTTGTTAGAGGTGGAATTAGGATTGTGTGGCTCTCTTCTTTGGGTTTGTTGTAAGAAGATTATTTTCTTGCTTTTTCTAGGGTGTAGTTTCCCTCCTTGTGTTGGATTTTCCATATATTATCCTTTGTAAGGCTGAATTTGTGGAAAGATATTGTGTAAATTTGGTTTTGTCATGGAATATTTTCATTTCTCCATCTATAGTAATTGAGAGTTTTGCTGGGTATAATGGCTTGGGCCTGCATTTGTGTTCTCTTAGGGTCTGTATGACATCTGCTCAGGTTATTCTAGCTTTCATAGTCTCTGGTGAGAAGCCTGGTGTAATTCTGATAGGTCTGCCTTTATATGTTACTTGACTTTTCCCCTTTATGCTTTTAATATTCTTTCCTTGTTTTGTGCATTTGGTGTTTTGAATATTATGTGATGGGAGGAATTTCTTTTCTTGTCCAATCCATTTGGAGTTCTGTAGGCTTCTTGTATGTCCATGAGTATCTCTTTCTTTAGGTTAGGGAAGTTTTCTTCTATAATTTTGTTGAATATATTTACAGTCCCTTTAAGTTGAGAATCTTTGCTCACTTCTATACCTATTATTCTTAGGTTTGGCCTTCTCATTGCATCCTGGATTTCTTGGAGTTTTTGGTTTAAGAGCTTTTTTGCATTTTCTTTGACTGTTGTGTCAATGTTTTCTATGATATCTTCTGCACCTGAGAGTTTCTCTTCTATCTCTTATATTCTGTTCGTGATGCTTGCGTCTATGATTTCTGATCTCTTTCCTAGGTTTTCTATGTCCAGGGTTGTCTCCCTTCATGATTTCTTTATTGTTTTGGTTTCCATTTTTAGATCCTGGATGGTTTTATTCAATTCCTTCACCTATTTGATTGTGTTTTCCTGTAATTCTTTAAGGGATTTTTGTGTTTCCTCTTTAAGGGCTCTACCTGTTTATCTGTGTTCTGTATTTCTTTAAGGGAATTATTTATGTCCTCGTAAAGTCCTCTATCATCATCTCGAGATGTGACTTCCAATCAGAGTCTTGCTTTTTCCGTGTGTTGGGGTTACCAGTGCTTACTTTGGTGGGAGAACTGGGTTTTGATGATGCCAAATAGCCTTGATTTCTGTTGCTTATTTTGTTGTCCTTGCCTCTCACCATCTGGATATCTCTGGTGTTAGCTGGTCTTGCTCTCTCTGTGGCTTGTCCCTCCTGCAGCCTGTCAGTACTCTTGGAGACTAGTTCTCTCCTGGAGGAATTAGGGCACAGGGTCATCTCTGGGCACAGATGGAAACTGGAAGGATCCGGTCCCCTGCTGTTCTTTAGTTTCTGTGTCCTGATGGCTCTGGGCAGTCCCTCTTGGACCAGGAATTTGATCAGAAGTGGTGGTCTTCCCTGTGCTCACAGGTGTGTCAGTACTGCTGGGAGATCAGCTTTCTCCTGGCAGTATTTGGTTATGGAGAGTCTGTGGCACAGAATCAGCTCCAGGAGCAGATGGAAACTGGAAGCAAAGAGAATTTTTTTTAAAAAAAATTTACTGTCATGTGAATTGATTATATGCTTATCTGACTATCACTACTGAGGATTTGGCTCTACTGTTTAAGTTGCTTTCTGGAGCCAGCCTCTCGGTTAACTTCTGTAAGAAATGTAACAACTGAAGCAGAGTAGATTATTAGCTTATTCAATGATGCTGCTGCCAAAGTGATAGCTCATGGAATTAATCCATTACTGGTAAAGAGCCTACAGAAATAATTGTGCCACTAAATAAAATGCAGGTGGATTGTTCCACACTGAGAAAAATTAGCAGGTAGGGTTAGCATGTTACTTGAGATCTATGGTTAATTGTTACCCAAAGGATACCCATTTAAAGATATTTTGGAAGATACTCCATAAGTATTGCCTAAAATTATATACAAAATCCTATAGAGATTGCTTTTAATGCTGTTACAGATGACTCTTCAAAGGGACAATAAGCATATCTTTTATATACAAGTTCCACATGCTCCACACAAAAAAGATTGTAAACCCCTCTGGTTGCAGCTCAAAGGTCTAAACTCAATGTATTCAATCAGCTTTTTACTAGGTATTTCTCAGCCATTGAATATTCTAACTCATCCTGGTATTTAAATTCAGATGACAGGTTCTATTTTGTTTCGTTTTGTTTTTTGGTGGACTAAGGAAGAACCGTAGTCTTCCAATCATGACAGATATTGTTGGAGCCTCCCAGTTTCCCCAAACTCACCCAAAATGGTTTTTTTTTTGCAGGAAGACAGAGGCTCAACATTAACATTCTTCTATGAATTATCACACGAAGGATAGAGAGGGAGGCACTAAAAATGAAAACCAGCCTAACGAGAGAAAAGGGATGTTGTGGAAAGGCCTTGAATGTAGCCATAACATTTRGAAGGAGAACTCATGCAGCAAACTGAGAGGTGGAATGGATGGCACCTGAGTAACTGGAGATGACAGAAAGGGATGAAAAGTTTGGTGCACTCCTTCAGCTGAGTTTCCTTCCTTTGAAACAAAAAGGCAAACAGGAATAAATGTAGTCCTGCYGAGTCATGACAGTGACACTGAATCACTGGCAGCTCTGCCTACAGAGACCTCTGGGGAGCAGGAAAGACCTGCCTAGGAGGGAGAAGCAGAAAAGCTGTGGGAGRCCACCCCATTGGGTTGGTTCAATGCACTGTCTGTCACTGAGACTTTTAAAGTTTTCCCTGCTGGTGCCTGCTCAAATTATGCACCATCCAGTGATGCATTCTCAGTATTAGCAAAATAAGGAATCTTATCTTGTCCTTTTGATCAAAAGTGAAATTTTTCTCATTTAAGGCACTGAAAAGCTGCCCAGAGTCCTTTGTGTTTATAGTTACCAAAACTTTATTTTTTATTTTGTACAACATAAAAAAATTAAAAATAATAATATTGTCTTAGGGTTTATTGCTGTGAAGGGACACTATTACCAATGCAACTCTTTTTTCTTTTTCCTTTCTTTCTTTCTTTNGAAGGAGAACTCATGCAGCAAACTGAGAGGTGGAATGGATGGCACCTGAGTAACTGGAGATGACAGAAAGGGATGAAAAGTTTGGTGCACTCCTTCAGCTGAGTTTCCTTCCTTTGAAACAAAAAGGCAAACAGGAATAAATGTAGTCCTGCYGAGTCATGACAGTGACACTGAATCACTGGCAGCTCTGCCTACAGAGACCTCTGGGGAGCAGGAAAGACCTGCCTAGGAGGGAGAAGCAGAAAAGCTGTGGGAGRCCACCCCATTGGGTTGGTTCAATGCACTGTCTGTCACTGAGACTTTTAAAGTTTTCCCTGCTGGTGCCTGCTCAAATTATGCA
Organism: Apodemus speciosus; assembly: GCA_002335545.1. Taxonomy (NCBI): domain Eukaryota; kingdom Metazoa; phylum Chordata; class Mammalia; order Rodentia; family Muridae; genus Apodemus; species Apodemus speciosus. The sequence goes on along the minus strand of BDUI01013982.1, from coordinate 48,957 downwards.
CCATCCAGTGATGCATTCTCAGTATTAGCAAAATAAGGAATCTTATCTTGTCCTTTTGATCAAAAGTGAAATTTTTCTCATTTAAGGCACTGAAAAGCTGCCCAGAGTCCTTTGTGTTTATAGTTACCAAAACTTTATTTTTTATTTTGTACAACATAAAAAAATTAAAAATAATAATATTGTCTTAGGGTTTATTGCTGTGAAGGGACACTATTACCAATGCAACTCTTTTTTCTTTTTCCTTTCTTTCTTTCTTTGTTTCTTTCTTTCTTTGTTTCTTTCTTTCTTTCTTTCTTTCTTTCTTCTTTTTTTTTTTGGTGGTCCTTCCTGAGACTGTATGCTTTTTTTATTATTGGATATTTTCTTTATTTACATTTCAAATGTTATCTCCTTTCCTGGTTGCCCCCCTTTGAGAAATCTCCTATGATATCCCCTCTCACCCTGCTTCTATGAGGGTGTTCTTCATCCAACCCACCCACTCCTGCCTCCCTGCACTTGCATTCCCCTACACTGGGGAATCGAGCCTTCATGGGACTAAGGGCCTCTCCTCCCATTCAGGTCCAACAAGGCCATCGTCCTCTGCTACTTATGTGGCTGGAGCCATGGGTCCCTCCATGTGTACACTTTGGTTGGTGGTTTAGTCCCTGGGAGCTCTGGGGGGGGGGGTCCTGGTTAGTTGATATTGTTGTTCTTCCTATGCGGTTGCAAACCCCTTCAGCTCCTTCAGTCCTTTCTCTAACTCATCCATTAGGGACCCCATGCTCAGTCTAATGGTTGGCTACAAGCATTTACTTCTATACTTGTCAGGCTCTGGCAGAGCCTCTCAGGAGACAACTATATCAGGCTCCAGATAGCAAGTACTTTTGACATCCACAATAGTGTCTAGGTTTGGTAACTGTATATGGGATGGATGCCTGGGTTGGGCAGTCTCTGGATGGCCTTTGCTTCAGTCTCTACTCCACACTTTGTCTCTGAATTTTCTACTGTGAGAATTTTGTTCCCCTTCTAAGGAGCAATGAAGCATCCACATTTTGGTCTTCCTTTTTCTTAAGCTTCATGTGGTCTGTGAATTGTATTGTGGATATTCTGAGTTTTTGGGCTAATATCCACTTATCTGTGAGTGTATGCAATATGTTCTCTTTTGTGACTGGGTTATCTCACTCAGGATGATATTTCCTAGTTCCATCCATTTGCCCAAGAATTTCATGAAGTCCTTTTTAATAACTGAGTAATATTCCATTGTGTAAAAGTAACACATTTTCTGTATCCATTCCTCTGTTGAAGGCCATCTGAGTTCTTTCCAGCTTCTGACTATTATAAATAAGACTGCTATGAACATAGTAGAGCATGTTTCCTTGTTATATGTTGGAGCATATTTTGGGTATATGCACAGAAGTAGTATAGCTGGGTCTTCAGGTTCAATTTTCTGAGGAACCATCAGACTAATTTCCAGAGTGGTTGTACCAGCTTGCAATTCCACCAGAAATGGAGGAGTGTTTCTCCTTTTCTACACTCTTGCCAGCATCTGCTGTCACCTGAGTTTTTTTATCTTAGCCATTCTGACTGGTGTGAGGTGAAATCTCGTGGGTTTTTTTCTTATTTGCATTTCCATGATGACTAAGGATGTTGGACATTTCTTTAGGTGCTTCTAGGCCATTCTATATTACTCAGTTGAGAATTTTCTGTTTAGCTCTGTTCTTCATTTTTATAGGGTTATTTGGTTCTCTGCATTCTAATTTCTTGAGTTCCTTGTATATATTGGATATTAGCCTTCTATCGGATGTAGGATTGGTAAAGATCTTTTCACAGTCTGTTGGTTGCTGTTTTATTCTTTTGACAGTGTCCTTTGCCTTACAGAAGCTTTTCAATTTTATGAAGTCCCATTTGTTGATTCTTGATCTTAGAGCATAAGCTATTGGTATTCTGTTCAGGAAATGTTGCCCTTTGCCCATGTGTTCAAGGCTTTCCCCCACTTTCTCTTCTATTATATTTAGTGTATCTGGTTTTATGTGGAGGTTCTTGATCCACTTGGACTTGAGTTTTGCACAAGGAGATAAGAATGGATCAGTTTGCATTCTTCTACATGTTGACTGACAGTTGAACCATTTGTCGAAAATACTGTCTTTTTTCCACCAGATGGTTTTAGCTCATTTATCAAAGATTAAGTGACCATAGGAGGATGGGTTCATTTCTGGGTCTTTGATTCTATTCCATTGATCTTCCTGCCTGTCACTGTACTAATGCCAAGCAGTTTTTATCACTATTGCTTTGTAGTACAGCTTGATGTCAGGGATGGTGATTTCTCCCAGAAATTCTTTTATTGAGAATAGTTTTCACTGCCCTGGGTTTTTTGTTATTCCAGATGAATTTGTAAATTGCTCCTTCTAACTCTATGAAGAATTGAGTTGAAATTTTGATAGGGATTGCATTGAATCTGTCGATTGCTTTTGGCAAGATGGCCATTTTTATTATATTAATCATGCCAATCCAGGAACAATAAAGATTTTTCGATCTTCTGAGATCTTCTTTGATTTTTTCTTCAGAAACTTGAAGTTCTTGTCATAGAGATCTTTCCTTTGCTTGTTTAGAGTCACATCAAGATATTTAATGTTATTTGTGATTTTTGTGAAGAGTGTCATTTCCCTAATTTCTTTCTCAGCCTGTTTATCCTTTTTGTAGAGTAAGTCTCCTGATTTTTTGAGGTAAATTTGTATCTAGCCTCTTTGCTAAAATTGTTTATCAGCTGTAGGAGTTCTCTGATGAAATTTTTTGCAGTCACTTATGCATACTGTAACATCATCTGAAAATAGTGATATTTTGACTTCTTCCAGTAATCTTTTTTCAATAAACCCCAAAGAAGATAGTCACACAAACATAATTCTACCTCTAACAACAAAAATAACAGGAAGCAACAATCACTTTTCCTTAATATCTCTTAATTTCAATGGACTCAATTCCCCCAAAAAAAAGACATAGACTAACAACTGGATATGTAAACAGTAACCAGAATTTTGCTTCATACAGGAAATGCACCTCAGTGACAAAGATAGACACTGCTTCAGAGTAACAAGCTGGAAAAAATTTTCCAAGCAAATGGTCCCAAGAAACAAGTTGGAGTAGCCATTGAATATTGAATGAAGTCCACTTTCTTTTTTTTATTTTAATTAATTCAAAATGGTAAAACCTTTCCCAATTTCCCCCCTCCCCAAAGACCCCAACCCCTCCTCCCTTCCCTTGCCTCCACATATATGCCCCTCCACCCGGCATACTCCTACCCCCCCCAGGTTTCCCTTTGTTGGGGTCTCTGTTGAGCCTTTACCTGACCAAGGACCATTCCTCCCACTGATGCCCAACAAGGCCTTCCTCTGCCACATTTTTGGCTGGGACCATGTGTGCTCATTGGTTGATGATTCAGTTCCTGGGAGTCTTGGGGTGGCTGGGTGGCCAAAATCATTGTTCTTCCCATGGGGATGTAAACCCCTTTAGCTCCTCCAGACTACCCTCCAGCTCCTCCATTGGGGACCCCTCTCCCAGTTCAATAGTTGTTTGCTAGCATCTGCCTCTGTATTTGTAAGGCTCTGGAAGGGCTCCTCCGGAGACAACCATGGCATATTCCTTCTGGTATATACTTCTTGTCATCCATAGTAATGCCTGGGTTTGTTGACTGTTTATAGGATGAATCCCCGGGTAGGGCAGTCTCTGGGTGGCCTTTACTTCAATCTCTGCTCCACACATTGTCCCCATTATTGCTCCTGTGACTATTTTCTTCCCTTTATTAGAGGAACCAAAGCACCCTCACTTAAGTCGTCCTTCTTCTTGAGCTTCCTGTGCTGAGTGAATTGTAACTTGTTTATTTTGAGATTTTGGGCTAACATCCACTTATTAGTGAGTGCATACCATGTGTGTTCTTTTGTGATTGGGTTGCCTCACTCAGGATGACACTTTCTAGTTCCATCCATTTGCCTAAGAATTTCATGAATTCATTGTTTTTAATAGCTTAATAGTACTCCATTGTGTATATATAGCACAGTTTCTGTACCCATTCCTCTGTTGAGGGAGATCTGGGTTCTTTCCAGCTTCTGGCTATTATAAATAAGGCAGCTGATACAGCCAGCAGTCAGCGAGGAGGAGGCAGCCTGCACAAGTGAGACCGCCCCTGCAGTCCGAAGGCCTCTGACAAGAGCCTTCCAGTTTCCACTCCACATCGGGAATATCCTTGGCCACAGTGCACCATCTCCAAACAGTGCAGGAAGCCAGCTATACACCCAGAAGCCAGCGAGGAGGAGGCAGCTCGCACAGCCTGCATCCAGAGCTGATTGGGGCCATAGAGCTACATACCCAAATACAACTACAAGAGAGTGGGTCTTGGCCACCATCTTTGCTTCTGTGACTGTGTGACAGATTGGTAGGCAGGTTTCACTAGTGTAGAGGATAGTTTGGGACACACAGCACCAGGACTACACCTGCACCCAGGAACTCAGCAGCACCACAGCAATTTGTGTCAGAGAAAAGCAGATCACCCAGGCCAGCAGGCACACAGGAGGGGCAAGCTACAGCCAGTGACAGCAGGCCCAACTAAAACCAGAGAAAACCAGATGGCAAAAGGCAAATGTGAGAATGTTCCTAACAGAAATCAACGCAATATGGCACCATCCAAACCCAATTCTCCCACAAGAACAAGTCCTGGATACCCCAACACACCAGGAAAGCATGATTTGGATTTAAAATCACAGGTCATGATGCTGATGGAGGGCATCATGAAGGGCTTCAAGAAGGACACAAATAACTCCCTTAAAGAAATACAGGAGAACAGAAGTAAACAGGGAGAAGCCCTTGAAGAACTAAGGGAAAACACAACAAAACAGGTAAAGGAATTAAACAAAGCCATCCAGGATCTAAAGAAGGAGGTAGAAACAATAACGAAATCACAAAAGGAGACAATTTGGGACATAGAAAACCTGGGAAAGAAGTGAGGAGTCATGGATCCAAGCATCAACAACAGAATACAAAAGATAGAAGAGAGAATCTCAGATGCAGAAGATACCATAGAAAGTATTGA
>BDUI01013979.1:20118-33294 GCA_002335545.1 Apodemus speciosus | reverse complement strand
TGCTGGGCATTTTGGCAAATAAAATGTGAACTACCTTTACTAGAATTTTAAGAAAAAAAATCATATCATACACAGTGTAAAATATTATTTAATTCCATTTAGCAAAATGATATAAAATTGTAAACATACTTCTACCAATCAATAGAATCCAAAAATAAATAAAGACAAAACACAGCTTCAGGGAGGAATTAGGCAATTCAACAGTAACCAAAATTAATTCTCTTTCAAAAAAATAATGATTTCTTTGAGTACAGACCAGGCAGTCCTCTGTTATATATGTTTTGGGGCTTCATATCAGTTGGTGTATGCTGCCTGGATGGCGGTCCAGTGTCTGAGAGATATCAGTGGTCCAGGTTGATTAAGACTGCTGGTCCTCCTACAGGGTTGCTCTCCTCCTCAGCTTCTTACWTCTTTCCCCTAATTCCACCACAGGGATCAGCCGCTTCTGTCCATTGGTTGAGTGGGAACATCTGCATCTGACTTCTTCAGCTGCATGCTGGGTCTTTGGGAGGGCAGTCACGATAGGCCTACTTTATGTGAGCACTCCATAGCCTCAGTAATGCTCTCAGGCCATGGTGCCCCCCCCCCCTTTAGATGGATCCCAATTTAGGCCTCTCTCTGGACCTCCTTTTCCTCAGGCTCTTCTCCATTCTTGTCCCTGGAGTTCTTTTAGACAGGAACAATTATGGTTTATAGTTTTTGACTAAGGCAACCCCATCCCTTATTTGATGCCCTGTTTATCTGCTGGAGGGRTCCCTCTCCCCAATGCAGGGCATTTCATCTAAGGTCCCTCCCTTTGAATTCTGAGAGTCTCTCACCTCCCAGGTCTCTGGTACATTCTGAAGGGTCCCCCAACCTCCTACTTCCTGAGGTTGCCTGTTTCCATTCTTTCTACTGGTCCTCAGGGCTTTAGTGCTCTCTTCTCCCCCCAATACCTGATCATGTTCCCTTCTTTCCCTCCCCTTTCCCACCCAGATAACTCTMTCCCTACCCSACCCTGTGATTGCTTTCTTCTCTCTYMCAAGTGGGATTGATATGTGCTCACATAGGCCCTTTGGCTTKTTAACCATTTTGAGATCTGTGGATTGTATCCTGGGTATTCTGTACATTTATGGCTAATATCCACTTATTAGTGAGTGCATGCCATACATGTCCTTTTGGGTCTGAGTTACCTTACTCAGGGTATTTTCTAGTTAAATCCATTTGCCTGTAAACTCAGGATGTCCTCATTCTTAATTGCTGAGTAGTATTCCATTGTGTAAATGAACCACACTTTCTGTGTCCATTCTTCTGTTGTGRGAYAGTCCCCAGGGAGTGGGGGATATGGACATCCTCCTGGTGACTGGGGTTGGGGGCAGGAGGTATGGGATGTGGAACAGTCAGAGGATAGACCAAGATGGAGATAAAATCTGGATTGTAAAATAAAGATTAAATAAAATTAAAAAATATTAATTTCTTAAGCTATTAATTTGGAAACTTTGTGAGACAAATCTTACAACTTTACAGAAAATAACATAATTTCAAGAACTTGTTGATGCATATTACTTAAAAATAATAAAATCAGGTTTTCCCTGATGCCAGATCAGTAGCTATGAGGACAGAACAGAGAAAACTGAGGAGGGAAAACAGCTTTATAGGATGAAATTGAAAAATGATTAGAAGTCTAATCCCTTGTTCTTTAAAGCTGCTGATGGACATATAAAATAAAATTTCTAGAGAGGTGTAAACATAGGTACATTTTTTTCCAGCCATCATGAATCAGAAAAAATAACAACAAAAAGAAACCCAACAAAAATAAAAACAATACAATTCAAAAAAAATGTAAAGCACCTTTGGTAATTTTACTTTTTGGGCTTTGTTTTATGTTTATTTTTTCTGCTTCTGAGTTTTTTCCATCTATTTAATTAGCTTAAGTCCAAAAATCATAGATACAACTATCAACTATTTTCCATCCAAGACAGTAAGTTAAAGAATTAACACTTAAAAAAATTTACCTTCAAGTTTTCTGAAAATAATCGACTTCTCAACCCATATTGATAAATGATAATTTGGAAAGATTGTAGTACATTTTCTATATAATTAGCAAGTCTTATTAATAATGATTATATGAAGTTCACAGAGTTCCTATCTTTTTCCTGAGTGACTATAAACAATATCCTTGCTATAATTACCTTGACAGAGAGCATAATCTTGTTCACTTGGTTACTCTCAAAGGCAATGTTCTCTGACAGAAACGATTCTGTCACCTGTAGCAATACATTCTACTTCATGGCCCTTGATAGATCTGCTGTAGATAAAAGCTAACTAAAGTTCATCAAAATATATAAAATGTGATGCTTTAAGAATTATGTATATTTATTTCTCATTATGTGAAAAAAATCTGATTGGATTTCATCTTGTATAATGAAATCAGTATCTTTGTCTTTAGCAACAAAAGAGCATAGAGCATTGCATTGTGGGTATGTGACCAAAATCTACTCTGTAGTTATATAAACAACATATATTATTTCCCCCAAATAATTGCTCAGAGGTCTGTTAACCAAATAAGAAGGGAGAAAATTGTGATCTACCTATACAACCACTAATGAGGTCCACAAGTATATCATTATACAAAAAGATGAATAGTTTGGTTTGAAAATTACATTCTTTTTAATTAAGTTTTCTTTTTATCAAGTATCTTATGAGCAAATTTTATAATTAAATGTGAAAAGTTGTATTAATGTTTCTGTCTATTCCRTCCTATCCAAAACATACCATTTATTATTCGTAATTCATACAAAATTATAGGAAAATTATATTGTTGGGCAGCAATAATAGAGCATTTTAGACAGGGTTTTGTGTTTCTAAAGTATATTATTACCACCAAATTGTGTACCTATATGTGAAGCTATAGCACCATTCTTAAATATACTGGCTTGTTTTATTGGAGTTCAGAATGCTTACTATCACTGTTTGCTTGTGATAGATTCCATTCTAGAGCTAGAGATACCTACAACATGTGTGTAGCCCAGGCTAGCCTTGACCTCATGAACTTCTCTCCTTAGGCTCCCTAGTATTCAGGTTACAGGCATGTGTCACCAACAATACAATGTTCTCAGGCTTCTTAAAATTAACATTCACAGAGATGGTTTGTTATGTCTCTTGATAGCACAAGCAGCAGATCTTATTTAGATAACAATTTTAAGTTGGACATTTTGCCAGGAACCCAGGGACTTGGTACACTGGGGCAGAAAGACTAAGAGGTCAAGGCAGGTCTTAGCTACAGTGGGATTCATGCAACTCTGTCTCATGTAATCAAAACCATAAAATCTATTAAAATATCCATACATCTCTCACCAAAATCAACGGAATTTTCAACCCCATGATTCGAATTTAATGTTTATTTTAAAGCAACAGTTATGCAGTATTCACAGGAGACTGAATTATTTGTCTCTACATGGTAGTTTTTGTTTTGCTTTAGAATAATGAAACAAGAGGTTTCATTTATTACTTCTAGCCAATTAAATCGACTTATGAGATTCTGTATTCACAGTGTAAATTTATGAGAGCAGACTTGTCTTAAAACCTGGTACCTGAAGCTCACAGTATTAAATTTGTCAGTTGATCTGCCTATATCGTGTGACTTTTCTTGGTAGTTGACTTGGAGAATAAAAAGGCATTCGTTCTTGGGGATCTTTAAACAAATGGGCATTTGGAAAAAAACAGTTTCTCATAAAGGCAAAGGTGTAATCACCTGTGAGTCTTGAAGAGCGTGCACACATGTGAACAAGAACTAAAACAGTACAATCTATCTTAATTTTCTTATAGGTAATAAACTAATTATTTGTGTGTGAGGCACCCATCATTTTGTTTTTGTTTCCAACAGGATTGCCCTGCTTCTAGTGTACATACTTTTAACATTGACTCATGAATCATAGCCTATCAGTCAGATTTATCAAGGCAGTAGAATGGTATCCACAAAGTCTGCGGTAAAAACCTCTTGGGCTTGCCAAAAAAAAATTTTGTGCTTCAGGAATGCCTCTGAAATGGAATGCATCATTCTGCATGTACGTTGTGAAAGATGCAGTTCCTTCAATCATTCTTATGTTTAACCTTTACTCCCATAGAGTTGATCAACACTGCTTTGATATCTAAATCKCAGAGATAAATTTGCTAACCTTTATACTGAAGGGCTGTACTTATGGTGTGTATATATAATGTTTCCTGTGTATTTTGTTCTGCAGTTCCTGTTAAACAACTTAGAAGGAGCATGTGATTTCAAACTTAGTTGTAATTTAAGCGAAACATATTCATGGATGGCCACTGGGTTCTTTGTTATGTTGAAGCAGATGTGTCTGTATCAGCTTATTTTGAGAGCTATGAAATTGATTGTTAATTTGTTGTAGGCATTTCAATCCATGACTACCTTGTACATGAAATCAATAGATAATATAGGACTTCATCATTACTTAATAATAAATCCAATATAAATTAACATTTCACAATAGCTCATTAATATAGTTTAATCCAAGGTTTTCATGTGTTGTGTTTTGCGGTATTGTATACCTTTGTGACTCAAGCATAAATATAGGTTCTTGTTGTTCTATGGGTGAGAACAGTAAGATGGGGGTGGGAATGGATTTGACACCACTTGCTTTGTACAGAATCTAATTCTTGTTTTTCTATCATATGTTCTTTCCTCAGGGTAGTCTCATATTTGGTATCTAGTTTTCCTTCCTGTGAATACACACTGGGGTTAGACTCTGGATTAGACTGGCAACTCTTGACTTGGGAGTTACCTTCTTCATTTCTTTAATGCATTAATCTCAAGTGTAGTAATATAATTACTAAATTTACTAATATTTACCAAATATTCTGAAATATTTGGTCATCAGCATATAAATTTTGACATGATATAATTCATTAAAAGCAAAGCATCAGAGCTGATGATATTTTCCTCAAAAGTGTACATGCACAATCTAATATATGTGCTATGGTAATTAAACATAAACCTATCTTCCTTTGCATTTGGAATAAGACTTAAAAAGAAACCCGTTTGGGTATCATAAAATTGAAGAGACAATAAATAACGTTTAAGTTAAATTTAAACCCACAATTCTATAACAGAAATATTTCATATGTTAGAGTCATAATCCTATAGTTTTAACTTCTTCTCAATGCAATGATGAAAGTTTTTGTTACAATTTTGAATACAATTATATGTGGTAGTTTTTAAAATTAAATCTCAGAGGATCAACAGATGTCTCAGTGATCAGAAGCCCTTGCTGCATAGATGTGAGAATCTCAAACCAAAGCACTAGGATGTTGTATCCACACTGAGGGATAGAGACTGGCAAATTGAGACTTACTACTTAGATGCCTAAAAGAATTTGCAGAGCTTCCTGTTCAGCACAATACTCTGCCTAAACGCAATAGCATGGGAAGTTTTAGAGGAAGACACTTGGTGTCCTGCCCTGGTCTTTACATTTTTGTGCTTGGATTAATCATTCACATACATAATCATATGAATGTACTGTGAGCATTCAAGCACACACACACAATCATATAAAGAAATAGATCAGCTTGAATTAAATGAAAGATCAACATAATGAAAAGATACTTAATATAATCTAAATTCTAGTTCAGGTGGCATGTTCTTTCCCAGAAGTTGTTCTAATTATAATACTGGTACTGACTGGTTTTGTGTCAACGTGACACAAGCTGGAGTTATCACAGAGAAAGGAGCTTCAGTTGAGGAAATGCTTCCATGAGATCCAGCTGTAAGGCTTTTTCTCAATTAGAGATCAAGGGGGGAGGATGCATTGTGGGTGGTGCCATCTCTGAGCTGGTGGTCTTGGGTTCTATAAGAGCAGGCTGAGCAAGCCAGGGGAAGCAAGCCAGTAAGGAACATCCCTCCATGGCCTCTGCATCAGCTCCTGCTTCCTGACCTGCTTGAGTTCCAGTCCTGACTTCCTATGGTGATGAATAGCTGTGTGGAAGTTTAAGCTGAATAAACCCTTTCCTCCTGAACTTGCTTCTTGGCCATGATGTTTTGTGCAGGAATAGAAACCCTGACTAAGATAAATTGGTACCAGAAGTACCCTCTTTTGGTTCTATACTATGAATACATGGAAATTAAAAACTTCTCCCTGATATATTCTTAAATTTTACTTATTGTTTCATCGGATAGATCAAAAACAAGGTCCAGCAACAGGCCCAAAGTGGGATGGAGCTCAAGGGGAGGGCCCAAGACCTGACATTATTAAGGAGGCTATGGAGTGCTCACAAAAAGGGACCTATCATGACTGCCCTCTGAAAGACCCAACAAGCAGCTAAAAAAGTCAGAGGCAGATATTTGCACCCAACCAATGGACAGACTGCTGACCCCTGTGGTTCAATTGGAGGAAAGCTGGAAGAAGCTGAGGAGGAGAGCAACCCTGTAGGAGGACCAGCAGTCTCAATTAACCGGGACCCCTGAGATCTCTCAGACACTGGGCCACCAACCAGGCAGCATACACCAGCTGATATGAGGCCCCCAACAGCAGAGGACTGCCACTTCTGGGATCAGTCAGAGAAGATACACCTAACCCGCAAGAGACTGGAGGCCCCAGGCAATTTGAGGTCTGGTGGGGTGGGGGTAGGGGGTGCAGGTGGGGATGGGACATCGTGGAGACAAGGGAGCAGCGGGGAGGAAGTATGGGATATGGAACAGTCAGAGGGTGGACCAGGAGGGGAATAAAATTTCGAGGTTAAGATAAAACAATTAATAATAATAATGAAAAAGAACACAATGCGTGTGGGTAGAAATTGCCTCACCCTGCCTAGTGTTCATTCTGTTAATTGTTCACCACATATCTCTTCATCCTATTTTCACAACTTTTTTGCTTATTTTTATTTATTTTTTGAAATTTTTTTGTTCAATAATCAATTTGCTTTTCCTCAAAATGTATTCTGAATGGTATTCTCTCTCAATTGCTTTGAAGGTCTTTTTCTTGTTACTAATTTAATAATTTCACCAAATATGAAGTTGTTCACCCCTGCTTTCATATTATAATGCACTCATCACAATTGAAATTTTTATTGGGGAAAAATATTATTCTGAAGAGGTCAAATCCAGACAGGGTACTTATTTGAACAGCTGTAATAATGAAGTACCAAGATTTTATGGAATTGAATCTTCTCTCAATAAAAACATTTAGACCTTTCCTGTGAAATAATTTTAAGTTATCCACAATTTCCAAAAATAACAGCAAATATTTTCTTATGATCTTTTTCTGTGTCATAAATGCCAACATCTCATATATCTAAAATAAATGTAACAAGAATGCAATGCTAAGGCATAAGGGACTCAAGTGTAGACATTATTTGAATTCAATAATTATCTTCTTTTAAATCAGTTTGTTTTCATATTTATATTCTCATAATTAATGTTATAAGAATATTCCTCCCCCAACTCCTCCCAGATCCTACACACACTTCTGTTTCAGGCTACCCCTGCTCCCTGCCTTTGGCTAAATATAAATATGGAAACAACAAAGCAAACAAACCACAGCAGTATACATGCATGAAGTGTAGAGAAGATTATTATATGCTGTTGTATAACCCACAAAGAGGTTTTCTTGTGAATATTTTATATTTCTTTGGTTTCATGCCGGAATGAAAAATAGATTACATGGCAAGTGAACATCAAAAACAAAGAATAATTATTTTGATTCCTTAATAATAAAACTGATTTAAAAAAAGGAAAACAATTGGAAAGGGGGTGTAGGAGAATGCCAGGGTGGGGAGGGGGAGTGTGGGTAGGGTGGGGGAACACCCTCATAGAAGCAGGGAGAGAGAAGATGGKTTGGGAAATTTCTGGAGGGGAAACTGAGAAAGGGGATAACATTTGAATTGTGAATCAATAAAATATCCAATAAAATAAAAAAGGAAAAGGAGGATACTTTCATGCCAAAAATAAAAAGAAACTATTCGAATGTCCCTGGTATGCAGTGCCTGGACATTCACAGAAGTTTTTGTTGTTGTTGTTGTTTTGTTTTTGTCTTTTATATCTGGAATGTGGGTAGCATGCATTCTATCTAGCTGCAGCAATGTTATGTAACTGTAAGGTATGATTAAAGTATCACATACAAGTCAAATTTCAGGTCTTCAGTTCATGTGGATGGATAGAAGATTTGGATATTTTGAGGCAAGTTAGCAGCTCTATCCTAAGGAAGAGTCTGTTTTGTAAGGGCACTTGGACCTGAAATGTGCAGATTTGCTGCTGCCTTTTTATGTCGTGAGGCCTCCTCAGCATTAGAGGAATGGATGTACTAAACCTTATAGTGACCAGACACTCCTACCCAATAAAGAATTGCATATTGGTCATCAACTTCTTTTAGCTTTATAATGCCTGAGCTTTCTAACCAATGAAACACTGAAGAGTGTAATGACCTCCAGGAAATGCCAAGAACACTGTATTAAGAACTACTGAACTTGAGTGTCTTTGAAGTCTCTTGTAGTTCCATTATTCATGGGTCTGGGAATGTAGTACTTTATAGTTATTTAAATTTTATCCTTTGGTTGTTTCACTTTTAAAGCCATATCCCTAATTTCCTTTGCTCAGCAAAGCTCTAACCAAGACTAAGTGATCTACATTTAAGAGATGGTTTTTTTCTGTATCTTTTCCAATATTTTGTAATCAGTGGCTAACACATAAGAGATTTTAAATTGTCAAATACAACCTGCCTTGTGTTTTAGTTATTTACTTCATGAATATAGTATGATAAAGTAACAACTTATTTCTAAAACATATTTTCCCTGAGTTATAAAGCCATTTTTAAAATAGCTTGATTATGTAATTTAATAGAAACAACACTTGATATCAGCTCAACTTTTTACTGGGCTAGCAATTTTTCTTTAATCAAAATTTCAGAAATGAATATAGAAAACTCTTCTGAGATACCAAAATTTAAAATCAAAACGCAAGTTCAGATGAAAGTGATTTAAGACTAGAACCTCTCTCACACACAGGATATAACTTAATGAAAATGGACTTYTGACCTGAAATAGTTTTCTCACAATAAAAGTGAACACTCTGTAAAGTTTGAGTAATATTCTTTGTCAGTTAGCTTTTATCCACTTATATTCATATGATAATGAAAATTTAATTTTTCCACTTTGACAAAATGTCTCAGTATCCATTCACACTCATAATGCCCAAGAGATACTAAAGCTGATCAGCTTGTAGTTTGATATTGGTACAGTATCCATCATGGATTGAATATAAATACATATAAAATGCATTAATATTATATGTCAAAATATTTACAAATCATTTACTTTTATCACTAATTATAGGATATATATTTATAATTATTGAATTTTTGCAGAAGTGACAGGTGAGCAGTTAAGGTTACTTGCTACTCTTGCAGAAGATCTGAGTTGAATCCACAGCATCCATATATCAGATAAAACAGCTTATAACATGTAACTCCAGTTCCAAGAGAATCTACAGACTCTTCTGAGCTTGGAGACACTGGACCTTAAAGTGTTGCATAGACATATATGCAAGTAAATTTATATACATAAAATGAGTATTTTTTTTAATTATCAGGTTGCTTGGAAATTACAATTACTTACACATTCATGTTAATGGATTTTTGAACAGTGAGTACAATATTAGATTTGTAAACTGAATACATATTTAAGGTTAGATAGGAAGTATCCTTTTTATTTTTTTATTTTCTTTTTATTTTTGGAAGTATCCTTTTTAACCTCACCTCTCTTGTCAAAACGTATGGGATTTTTTTCTTCCTTGGTGTCTATTATATAAGACAGGAAAGAAAATAATTGTAACTAGATTGGTTTCCTGCACTGCTATGAAATGTAGTGGTTTCCAGATAGCTGCTGGATAGTAAGTGTTGCAGAGTTTCAGTTAGTATTTGTGTATAAAGTACATTAACAAAATGGACAGGGATTGCAGAAGAGGCTTGCTCTCAATTCACATGCCCTGCATGGACCCTGGATCTAAAATCTTCAGGCTGTTATTTTCTAAGTTGATTACAATGTTCTGAAGCATTTATCTATTTTAACTCCACTTTGGCATAATTTACAGGAAAATTCAAGGACTACAAAAATGAACACTATACGAATTGAGTTTGTCACTAAAATGTTTTTATTTTTTATCTCTCCTTAGATTGAAAATCTTCTGGGAGACCTGATAGCTTAGTTTGAAAATGTAAACAATTTATGATATATTTGCATTATGTGGGGGTGTTTTTGCTTTTCAATATAATTATTATTCGTATTGTTAATTCAGGATTAATAGTAAAATAAATGTATAGTTGAGARTGAATTAGTCTCATGCACAACATGATTCCAGGAGAATTACTTATAATTCATCAAATTTAACAGTACTTTCTTCTGGAGCTGAATTCATAGGTGCTTCTGAGCTGCCTGAAGCAGGTTGGCTCAGGCAGACAGCTCTCTGAGTTCAAGGCCAGCCTGGTCTAGAAAGAAAGTTCTAAGACAGCCAGGATTACACAGAAAACTATTTCTCAGAAAACAATCAAAACCAACAAACCAATCAACTAACCATCCAACCAGAGTACTCCCTCTACACTGATCATTAACACATATTAACATTTTAATTCAAACCAGTGTGAACTAGCACTATTGACATGCCAACTGGATATTCTTGGTTAACTGCAAAATTCACCACATCAAGTTCTTAATTAGTGTCCCCGGAATTACACCATACCTACTTTCAAAATGACCCATATGTTTGACAACCAAAACCTCTTACAAGCCTAATTAAAACTTGACACAATAGAAATGTGATGCTATTCACTCCCTGTTTCATGCCATGCTACTTTAAATTCACATTTATACACTGAAGGACATATGATGCCCTGTGAGGGAGAAAAAAATGAAACAGGAAGAAAATTCATTGAAATCCACTAGAGAAAAGCAAGAGTGCAATTTGCCACACAGCATGCCCTCCAATATGCACAAACAAGAACTTGCCATAACCATCTGTAGGTCTGTTTATATGACCATGCAAGCAGGACAGAAACCAGAGGAAGTCTGTCTAATTTAATAAATGTTTAGGAGCTTGCAGGAAATATATCTTTAGCAGATATGGGCAAGTCTGTTTGCAAGGGCAGGCAAACTTGCATCAACAAAAGTTCTTTGGTGGCTGGTTTGATTTCAGTTTTGATTTTCAGAAACATGCCGTGACCTTAAATGATGTGCCACACAGATAAATAAATGGTGGTAGATACTCCTTATATGGACTGTGTTTTCCAGTAATTTTATTGGATAATAATAACGCTAATATGATAATGATGGCTTCAATTAAAAAGTTAACTCCTTTTCAGTCAGATTAAATGTTTACTGCTGTACACCTAGTGTTCATGTTTCTGTTTATTTTACAGATGAAATTGAAGTCCTTAAAGTGACAGGGTTGGGACACTAAGCAGTTCTAAATGAATGGAGGAAACACATTATATCCTCTCTTGGTCTAGAGTCAAATGGCAGGTCAGTGAAAGAGTTGTGGAGTACCACCTGTACACGGTTTTTCAATCACGTATCCAGTGACAAGCAGCCAGTGTATGCAGCAAATCGAATATTAACTATCCCTAGAGCATCACGTGCCTCTTATAAAGAGTGATCCTGACAACAAATCAAGTCTACTGTTGTTTCTATAGCCCAGCAAAATTCATATATGTTTTATTCACTTTTTCTTAACGTAGCCAAAAATTGGTCCTTTATTGGTGGTTTCTAGAACTAGATGGTAATGTCCATGATGATAGGAAACAATTTCCTCTCTCAGCACGACTGCTATGCCACTGTAGTTTCTTATGTTTCTAACTTGCCTCAGAAGCAGGCTTCTACAATAGAAATGGCACATATCTGTGAAGCACTTTCTATGTTTAAGATTCCTTGGTTCTTTGCCCCAGCATTTTTAGACCAGAAGTTTAGCTTATAAGTATTTTAGCAAATTTCTCAACATGTATGATATTTATTGTATTTCCAATCATAATATCAAAATGTAAAAGTTGTATAAATATTGGGAGTGACAGATGTTGTATAACTCAGCAACAACCCAGCCCTCTACAAAATGTTTGTTCCCACCATCTAAAATAATCTCACCATAAAAATTATTTCTTTTTAATTTAAATTTATTTTTTTTACACTCCATATTTTATTTCCCCCCAGTCCACCCTCCTCTAACTACTTCACATCCCATACCTCCTCCCCACCCATGTGGATGTCCCCATCCCCAAACGCACCTGACCTCTAAACTCCCTAGGGCCTCCAGTCTCTTGAGGGTTAGGTGTGTCATCTCTTAATGAACACAGACCTGGCAGTCCTCCACTGTATATGTGTTGGAGACTTCATAGAAGCTGGTGTATGCTGCCTGTTCAGTGGTCCAGTATTTGAGAGATCTCGGGGGTCCAGATTAATTGAGACCTCTGGCCCTCTTACAAAGKCACCCTTCTCCTCAACTTCTTTCAGCTTTCCCTAAGTCAATACATCTGCATCTGACTCTGTCTGACTCATTGCGTCTTCTGCAGTGCAGTTGTGCTAGGTCCCTTATTGTGGGTGCTCCATAGACTCAGTAATAGCGTCAGGCCTTGGGACTYCCCCTTGAGCTGGGTCCCAATTTGGGCCTGTCACTGGAACTTCTTTTTCTCAGGGTCCTATCCATTTTCAACCCTGCAATTCTTTCAGACAGGAACAATTACCGGTCAGAGCTATGACTGTGGGATGACTCCCTCTCTCTCATTTGATGCTCTGTCTTCCTGCTGGATGTGGGCTTTATAAGATCTCTCTCCCTACTGTCAAGCATTTCATCTAAGGTCGCTCCCTTTGAGTCGTGAGAATCTCTCACCTCCCTGGACTCTGGWGAATTCTGGAGGCTCCTCCCAACTTCCTATCTTCCAAGGTCGCCTGTTTCCATTCTTTCTGCTGAGCCTCAGAGCTTTAGTCATTTTCCCTCACCCAATACCAGATCAGGTTCCCCTCTTCCCCAAACTTCCCCCTCCACTTTTCCTCCCATGCCCCTCCCTACCTCCCCACTTATGATTGCTTTCCTCTCACTCCCAAGTGGTACTGAGGMATCCTCACTTGGTTACTTCAGCTTGTTGAACTTTTTGAGTTAGGTGCAATGTATCTTGGGTGCTCTGTAGTTTGTTTGTTTGTAWTTTTTTT
>BDUI01013978.1:21743-45256 GCA_002335545.1 Apodemus speciosus | reverse complement strand
GCAACTAATGATTTTTGACAATAGTTCTGAAATAATTTCCCAGACGATCTGTAAACGCCTTTTTCAGAAGCTAAAAAATTTGTATGTTGCAAAACTGGAAGAGATTAGTACTAATTTCTCTGAGAACTTCCTTTGTTTAGAATTTAGACTGACATTTATATTAGAWCTGCCTAAAATAAATTGATAACAGCTCACCAGTTCTGTCCTTTATTTCTAAAGAAAAGGGATCAAACACCCGTTTTMTCRTATAGGCACATGACTGTGATGTTGCTTGTGTGGGGCTGGAGGAAGGCTTGGGAAGGGGTTTCCCATGCAGATGAGCACTCCTTACTGCTTCTCGTAACAGGAAAATGTATATTAGACATAAGGCAGGTATGACAGGRCCCCGAGGGTGTCTTTCATCTTGAAAATGTCCTCCAAGTAGACCCTGGATTTCAACTAGTTTTTCTGCTTTGCTCATATGACAGTGCTCTACTGAGTTCACGGGTACCTTGCGGCTGAGGGAGCTYCAGTGTAGGAAGGATAAGGAAAGTTACCTTTCACACCTAATATAGTGCCTCATCTGGCTGTAGCCKGAGTGTCCCAGGGCAGATCRTTTGCTTACTGCCTTTCCTACCCTAGTAAGGGAGAGATCAATACAAGCCAAGCCTTGGATTCATTAGATGCTCCTCTAAAGGGGGAGCTGCCTTTCTTGCATTAATGTGACTTTCCTTCCATCCCTCYACCACCACTGTCCTGAGTTTCACAGCTTTGTGCCTGACTGACTTATGTTTCCCTATGTTTTACCCAGATTGCCCTTCAGTGCCATGCTGGTTGACCACTCTTTTCCTCTGAGATGCTCTAACACCTGGATGACGTGTCTACAMTCTCATGAAAAGCACATGCTCATTGTATGCAGGACCTATGTGCTAAGAAACTTCTTTATCTRACATTGTTCAGAGTATCTAGTACATGACAAATAAACACAATGTGTATTAAACAGAGGCAATTACACACACACACACACACACACACATGAATGCATGCATATACAGAACCTTAAATGTGTGTAAACATTCTCCCTCTGACTATTCTTGAGACTCCTTAGGCTCCTTCTGTGACTTCACTCTGCCCTGTCTCACAGGTGTAGATTTTCAGATTTATGAATCCAGCAGAGGTTACAAGACTAATATGTTCTTATGGTCTTATTTTGGCTTAGCATTACCTCCCTGCTCTCCCTCAAAGAACAATATAACCTTATGATTTGGTATGCCTCGAATATAGAGCTAAGGGTRATGTTTCTTTATATAATCACCAAAGAGCCAGGATTTCCATTATGCTTTTAGGCCAAAGGCTCACTTCTTGCCTCATTGAAGCTGTCATGTAAACGATTTAAGCCTGTGCTCAGAAGTGACTCTTGAATATTTTCTGATGATGGAAATGSGGAAGTCCAAGAATTCAAAGGTTTTATTCTAGCATTAAAATGTTGCTGTAGATAAAGTCTCTAAAAGAGACTGACAAAAGCCTATGGGTAAGTCCAAGAGCCTTAGGATCCTTCCCACCCAAATAAACTCAAATGGCAATGCAGTAGAGAATAGAATACTGTCATTTTATGTTTGGAAAGAATAGTTATGTCAGAAAAACGTATATATGCATATGTATATATTCATGTGCTCATTTGTGTAGTGCATGCATTTGCATCTATGTATATATACACGTGTGTGTGTGTGTGTGTGTGTGTGTGTGTGTGTGTGTGTGCATTCACCTGGGAGGCCAGAGGTCAACATCTAGCATCTTCCTCTATCACTCTGCACCTTGTTTTTTCTTGTTGTTTGGTTGGTTGGTTGGTTGGTTGGTTAGTTGGGTGGGTGGGTGGGTGGGTGGTTGATTTGGTTTTGGTTTGCTGGGAGGGGCAGGGTCTTCACTGAACCAGAAGTTTACCATTTAGGCTAGACTGGTTGGCCATCAAGCCCATGAGATTAGCCTATCTGTGCCTATCAGCTTTGGGGTTACAGACCAACATGGTCAACCCCAGCTTTCATGGGTCCTCATGATGATGCAGTAAGCTCTTTGCCAAYTGGACCATCTCTCCTGCCCTGAAAAGTGATTTGAAGAAGAAAAGAAAGACCAAAAGGAATGATAGCAATATGGCAAGTGTCCTGTGAGTCAAATGTGCTGAGAATGTAGCTGTCCCTCACTCTCCACGGAGGACTGCTTGCATCACCCCATTGATGCCGAATTTGTATGTACATGGGCCTATTTTCTAAAATGGTAGAGTGTTTACGTATAACCTACACAAAGCTTCACGCACACTTGAATTTAACTCTCAAAGGCTTGTGATCCCTGCCTAATATAAATACTGTATAAATAAGCCACCACTRTCCCCTGTGGCTTAGTGAACATGGCATGGAAAGAAGTGGTACATGTTTAATACAGGCACAGGCTTTAAAAAAATCCTCTGTCTGTGGTTAGTTCAATCCACAGATGCAGAACCGTTGACTCAGAAAGCCAGTTTCAGAGAAAAATGTTATAGGGAAGAATGAAGYTTCACAGCAAATAAATTTCTGAAAAGACAAACGAAGAACCATCCCCCATCCATACTGCCYGTCCTAAAGTCCACACGTTGACGATATACATTATCGCTGTTTAACAATGTCTTCATTCCCTTCTGTGTGTTTATGGCCATCTACAGAGTACGTTGTTTGAGAGCTGACGGTTCTGTCTTCTGATTCTGAGCCCTGCTGCTGTTGCAGCTCCCTTACTTGACCAGCTGGGTGGCTTCTTTTGTTCTGAGTTAAGTCACTCTGGCCTGTGTGCCTAAAACCAGCCCTTGGGTCTGACTGTGCCTCTTTGGAGACATCTGTCCCCACTATTCACTAATAAGAAATAAAGAAGCGGTGTGCCCCTGTGATAGACAGGATAGTTTGCTTTCTGAGCCCAATGGTTCTGCATCTGTGGATCAAACTAACTACAGATAGAGCTTATTCCTATATTAAATGTGTACCGTTTCCCTTCTGTAAGTGCCATGTTCACTAAGCAGCAGAGGATAACTGTTTATAAAGTATTTATATTAGGCAGGGATCACAAGTCTTTGAGAGATAATGTCAAGTATACATTTGTTTGATTGTTTATTTCCCATCAAGAACTAATCTGCCAAGGATTCCCAGGACATATTCTCTATCAGGATACCATGAATGGTAATGAGCTAATGGTAATAAGCCTATCTGCTTGATCAGCTTCCCTTTGGTCATAAATCAGGAACACAAGAAAAAAATAGGACACAAAAGAAATGAATCATAAATCTTGTTCCTAGAAAGAGAAATTAGGCATCTGAGGGTAAGGGGAGAAAGATTGAAAGCCTTTGTGTATGTTGATTTTTTTTGCCATATACATTTAGGTTTTAAAACTCTATTTATTATTGTGTGTGTACGTGTGTGAACTTCCAGACTTCTGGTTGTCCTGTGCATTTTTCAGCTTCAGAAAGAAAAGTTCAATACATGCCCCAACATTCTAAACCTTAAGTGAGCATGCTAGTTGAAATAAGCAAGTCGTAAGAAGGTATATATTGCTACATTGTTCCACTTACATAAGACAATATAGTACTCAAAATCATAAAGTCAGACAGTGGATTGGTGGTTTCCCATGGCTGAAAGGAGGGAGGGATCATGTTTTGAAAACATTTGGGCATGAAAAGTAAAAATGTAAAACACTACTGCTCTAGATAGCTGAAACCCAATGATGACCCTGGCCTACAAGTCTGTAAATCACAAATATAAAATTTTGAGGGAACAATTGTATGTGTGTGTGTATGTGTGTGTGTGTGTGTGTTAAACTGTGCAATGTCCCTAAAGTGTTCTTGCCTGTCCTTCCCTTTAGAGAACATTAAACCACTAACTCCCTGCTTGCACAGTGCTCTCCTCCCACTATCCTCTGGACTCCGTTCAGCTACTTGTCCTAATCTGTCATTTGTTTTTGTTTCCCATCAAAGGACTAATCTGTCATAAATTCCCTTAGGGCATTCTTTCTGTCAGGACATCATGAATGGTAATAAGGAAAGCCAGTCCCACGTCATTCTGGAAACAACATCTTTACCAGAGAGCCCCTGAGAACTATCTGGAGCTGAGTAACTTTGCAGAGCTCAGAAATCATCCCACTTGGTTGGCTGCCCAGAATGCCTCGGGAAAGCATAAGCTAGAAGGAATAGTCACTAAGGAATTGTGCGTTCCTCCATGCCTGACCTCTCTAGCTTCTCTTCATTGGAAGAGAAATATTCCTACCAGGAAACTTCCACACAATCGTAGTATTTCCTGTGTGGGTCTTACATTTTTTTCCCTAAAATAAGCAAACCCATCTTCCAGCATGTGACTCTTTCTGCCAAGATAATATCATTTGGAAAGGTATCTTCAGAAAGTTTCCCAGGCAACTAAAATGTTGGCAGGTTATCACTGAGGATAATATGAAAATAATGAGTGGAGAGAGGAGGTGGAGATAGCGTTGTCACTGGGAGAGTGCAGTCCGTGATGTCACAGGTTCTATGAGGGCTGGGAAAAGGCTGTGCCAGAGAAGTGGTTATAAACACCCAGGGAGATGGTGAACAAAATCCTCTGCCAAACTCAGGAGGCTGGCTGAGGAAGGAAAACAGCAACACACAAGACAGAGACAAGAACAGAATAACTCAATAGTAATTAGTAGCTGTGTATTCTACAAAGACTTCATTAATATTCCCATGTTACAAAGGAGCACTTGCAAGGCACTGCACAACAGCCTACTAATGAGCACGCATGTGTATTGAGCTCATAAAGGAATGAGAAAATTGTCCCTGTCATTTGCTTTTAAAGCATGTTGTCAAGCAAATTCTATATTATCTTTTTCTTTCCTGTCTGGATCATTTCCCAGGCCCGTGAATCACACCCATCCTTTGCAATGGTGTCTCTGGCAGGATGGGTTATCTCCAATAGGCATTTCATTTTCCATCATGTGYTCTATAAATTAGGGCATGGAGACTTGATATAGTTTGAAAGCACATGAACAAAAAAATAGAGGTTCCTTTTATGGGGGATGGGGTTAGAACCTTTTTCATGACAAGTAGCATATATAAGGAAAGCTGTTTTATATTTTTATGAGTATAACAAATGTCTAATGATCACAAACTTCTGCTTTTGAACACAGTTGTCCTGGGAATGATTCCCTTTTCTTCCATTTACACCACACTTTAAAATGTCAAGTGCAGTCCATCTTTAATGGAAGTAATGCTTGATGAATTATCATTTAAATGTATGATCCTGGTGACTTATTCTATGTCTAATGAGCTTATTTAAACATATATTTATATTCAGTAGCAGCCAATACAGTGCATATCTTTAAAACCTGAGAGAATTATTATATTTTAACATCTGCTCAAAGTATGTCAGATTATAAACAATCGTGGCAGAAAAAAGAAAAGTAGTGAGAAAAGGAAGTGGAACACACAGTCTCAGAATAAGCTTGCCTTTTAAGTAAACACCAAATTATATTCATATATATACATATGTGTGTGTGTTTGTGTGTGTGTGTGTGTGTGTGTGTGTAGTCTAATGCATTGGCTTAAACATTGCACTCTGAGTCTTGGTAGGGATTTTGTACTACAAACAAATTAGAAAGTTACCAAGGCAAGGGCTTCTAAGAGAAAGAAAATAGGATCTTTACAGCACGAAGCTGTTTTGAGGTTGTGTGGCAATCAGAATAACAGCCCTCGCAACAACCGTAACCAAATCTTAGGAACTGGGGAATGTTACCTCTCCTGGCAAAGGAGATCGTGTAGCTGTGATCCAGCTGGGATCTTCAGAGAGCATCCTGGTTTATCCTGGTAAGTTCAGTGCTTTCACCAGGAGGGTTTTTGAAGGAGGAAGACAAGATCAAATCCTGAAGGAGAAAAAACAAAAGGAGTGATCATGGAGTCAGAAGAAGAAAGGGGGTCAAAATCTAACACCTAGAAGGTGACCTCTAAAGGTCAGAGAACACAAGGGAGCAAATCGTCCTCCCCAGCCTGCAGGGTGAGCATAGCTCTACACACTCCTTGGTCCAGGGACGGAAAGACTCACAACTGACACCAGAGTTTCTGAGTCATTAAGGAATACATATACTTTATTTTAAACCTTGAGCRAGTGAGCATTTCACACATTTGTATAAACTAGTGCATAAACCTGATGAAAAATAAGTAGAACTCATCTGTCCATCTCACTGACACTCACAGGGAAGTACCTGTGCTCACATTTTCAAACAAGCAACATGCAGAAGGCATTCTTGGAGTAATGTTCTAATTTTTTAAAATAAAGTAACAGTTTACTATTGCCATTTCCCTGCCTATATACAAACTGTCACTACTTACGTCAGGGACACTGGCAGATGCTGTAATTCCCTTAGTGATATTTAAAGTGCCTTTGGAAGTTAGTGGTGGCTGGTAATGGTGGTGGCAAAGGACTGATAAAGAATCTCCCTTATGAAACCCAGGCTCATATCAAACTGGTTATCTTCCTGCCTCTGCCCTTGGATTATTAGTGTATACCACTGTGTGTGGCTTAAGGACATCTCTCCTTTGTGTCTTTTTAGGACTATAGACTGCACTGAACCTTTACACATCCACGGCACTCCAAACTAAAAAGTTATGTTGGAAAATGCAGCCAAAGAAGTTCAAACTGCTACTGTGATGTGTTTAATACTTTCTTTTTCTTCAAAATCTTTGAGTAATGTTTGCTCTCTCTTTCTCTTTGCACCCATCCCTTCCTTTCTCCCTTCTTCATTTATTCACTTTCCCCTTGGGAACTTGTCCCTCATGTCTCAAATATCCTTCTGCCCTAGTCTCTAAGTAGCTAGAATTATAGCCACACCCACACACCCACACGCACACACCTTATTTCTTCTTTGGTATAGTTTATGTTTTAGGATCCCTCTGAGAAGACTGATATAAACAATGAATTCCAGCTGTATCGGTTAGGTTTATCAATAACAACAACAAMAAAAAAGGATAGCTCAGAAAATGGCCCATAAATGGAAACAGTGCCTGAAAGCTTCTTAGAAACGGACAGTGCAGTCACCATCCTGACAATGCTGACAATATAACATTGACATCACGGCTGAGAGCTCATCAGTAGAGTCTATGTACTCATGCTGAACCAGACCCTTGTTCCACTGATAGCCATCTTCATTTCAATCCTCCTCTTCCCTTGGAGAAACAGATGCTCTTCCCAGAGCCCCTGCCTCCTCAGCAGGTGTCCTGTCCCCTTTCTTTGGTCACTTACTTCCTTTTGAGGATGCATGGCAGGAATAGCTCAGTGAGTAAATGTCAGTTATGGCCATAGTTCTTGACATGAAGGAACTGAAAACATGAGAATTTGACATTTTCATCTTAAATACGAGAAAGTAGGATCTCCATTCCACAAAGCTGCAACGGAACAAAGTCCCTGAACACAGAAGACAATGCACAAACCATCAGGCAAACCAAGCACTTATTTACATCCACTCTGGGTCTTCAGATTCTTCACTTTTTCTCCCGTAGATCGTAGATCAACTCCCAGGTGTGGTTGCTCTTATCCTTTATGAAGTAGAAGAGTTTTAAGAAGAGCAGCAGATGAAACAAGATTGTCTGTGTACTACAGTTGAAGTTGGGTGACAGGAGTGAAAGATTTATAATTCTATTCATGTATTATTTTTAATTACATAAAAGAATGAAGAAGACATTCTGTAGAGTCATATTTATTTGGGTAGATACTGATTCATTTAGAAAGCTAAAGAACCCCCAAGTGTTTGCAATGGAGATGTGAGTGGGTTGTCTCCACACATGTCAATCATACTATCAGGCATGAGCCAAGAGAATGTGTTTGCATTGGGCAAATGTTAATATGAGCTTGGTGTTTCTTTGTATCTGTGTTTTCCATATAATTTTAAAAGTAAAAGTAGCTTTAGCTTCTCAAGAAATAGTTAACATATATTGGCCTTTTGTCATTCAAACAGACACCACCTATCTCTAACATTTGTTCAACATATTTGTCTATTCATAGTAAAGCAAACAAACTAGAATGTCCTTTGGTAAAAGAAAATAAAAAGCCAGAGATTTTACTTCTTTTAATTATTTTAATCTGCATTTCAAGAATACTAACAATTGGGACACAAATTTAGATATTCTTCAGGGGGAAATATTTACAATTTCAAACACTGAATATCTATGTGCAAACACTGGGACAAGATTTCTTCTTTGCCATGCTCATTGTCTTTTCTAATGTAAGGGTCTTCTGTCATTCCAAGCCTCCTTTGAAATAGGATAACTTTTCCTGAAGAAACTTGTTTAGTGAGGTAGGTAGTAAGATAGGAATCAGCCTGTCTTTGCCTCTCCAGCACTCGCCACAACTAAGTAATTGCTTTCTGATAGGATTTCAGGCCTGTTGTATAAATATGCACATGATTTTTGACAGGGAGCTCATAATGCTATCAAAGACTGGGGTTATTCTTCAAAACTGTATTTGTAAAAGAATAGGAAGAAGGGATGTATCCAAATAAATTGTATACATAATGTCTTCTTAAAGAATTGTCAAAAAAAAAAAAAGAATTGTCAACAATCTAAGTCACAAATTAGTAACTGTGTGTGTGTGTGTGTGTGTGCGTGCATAAAAAATCAACAAACTTGCACCCTCCATCCTGAGGTTCTCGAGGGAGAAAGTTGGTATGGATGAGGCTCCTTCTGTGAGGATTTTCTTGGAGGTTTGTCTGGCTTGTGCACATTGGCAGATCTGGTACAATAATGGAAGACAGAATGTGAAAGAAGAGGAGAGAGTCCAAAAAGAGGAGAAGGTATTGCTGCAAAGTTTTTAAGAGACAGGGGACAACTGCTTATATTTTCAGCTCTAAATCTAGTATGAAAAGAATCTAATAGCAAGATTACCAATAAACAAGGTCACAAAAGAAATCCCCACACCCAAGAAAATATGAACAGTGCAAAGTCATTCAAATTGGCGGTGTATTTAAAGATAGAGAAAGGGAAAGGGAGAGAATAARGGAAAGAGATAGAGAAACAGAGACAGAGACAGAGAGACAGAGACAGAGAGAATGGATAATGGAGAGAGAGGGAGAGGGAAGGAGAGGGCAGGGAATAGAAAGGGAAAATGGATCTGGAAGGACTTAATGGGAAAAGTTGGGGTGAATATGATAAAATACATTGTATAAAATTTTAAAGTCTCTGTAAAATGCTCTTTGAACAAGAAATCTGCAGTTCAGTCAAACGGGGAACAAATTTGAATCCATTCCATACCAACCTCCAAAGCAGGCAAGCGCTGCGTGGCAAAGATCGAGCATACTAGACTTGGGTGCCTCAGACTCCAGTATCTTCTCACTGTGTATAATCCATGAAACTGACCCAATCTTATAAATCTTATATAAATATTAGTGTTAGCATCAGTGTGTGCATGTACAATGTGCATGTGTGGATGCATATTAACAACTGCTTACTTGTGGAAGCCAGAGCATAATTTTTGGAATGAGTTCTTTCCTTCCACCTCTACAGGACTAAACTCAAGTCACCAAGGTTTTAAGACAAGTGCCTTTATCTGCTGAGCCATCTTTTGGGTTCTTACCCAGCATTTTAAAACTCTTGCTTTCCTTACCTATGTATTCATAAAATGAAAGGAAAAACAGTGCTTTCAATATGTGACTTCTAAGATGTGTGTGTGTGTGTGTGTGTGTGTGTGTGTGTGTGTGTGTGTGTAATGATTTCAAGATGTGTTATCTTGCTTAGAAAACAGTAAAGACTCAATAAAGGATATCTGCTTTATTATATTGCCTTGCTTTCTGTCAGATGTAYGGGTTTTTCTTGTTCCTTGAGTACAAACACGTATCTCTATCTCTATCTCTACCCTGGGACGTTGGCATAGCATGTTTTCTCTGCAGTTTTTCTTCCCTTCCTAGGTCGTTCCTGTGGGCCATCCTCTTGGAATCTTCCCATCTGTTTTCAAAACAACATCTATCTATGCTGTCTAAAAATCTCCCATCTTCTTTCCATTTTGATGCTTCTTTTCTGTTTCTTCACCTCTAGCAATTTCCCACTTTCTGATGATCTGTGTAGCTGTCTACATTATTTTTCTCCCCCTTGGGAATGAAAACCCACAAAGACAAAGATTTCAATCTGATTATTATAGTTGATATTTGCCTAATATTTCAAACAGAGCCTGGTGTGTAGAAGGTGATTAAGGTGATTAATACAGTATTATCAAGGCAGGATTTGCCTCTATCAAATGACACTGTTAAAGTGAGTAATTGTTCCACTGACTTTTGTATTCTCTTGGTTTGTGGGTGGGGACTACCCAAATTTTCTCCCGATGTTGGTTTGAACTTTTCTGTTTCGGTATTTTCTCTGCATTGCAGCACAAGATAAGGTATTTGTTATCTTCATAATGACATCCACTCCCACAATAGGTTACTGGTTTTCAGTAATCGTTCACCAACTTCATTGACTCGAACTGATTACTGAGAAAGAATCGATGCCTTTTTGTGGCAAGATAATGAAGACAGACCAAGTGAACATAGATTCACAGACCTGTTGCTATTTTTCCTTTATTATCAAAAGAACCCCAACCTTCTAATCATAAAACTCTAAACCAGAGAATGCATTGATCATAAAGGAAACTAATAAGTAGAAAAAAGAGAGGGACATGACAGTGGCTGCAGCCCAGGAAAACTTTATTTATTAAAAAAACAAAACAAAAAACAAAAAGCTGATGGGACGCATGGTGTGATTTGTCAACAACTTTGTTGCTAAAAACCTTTGGTTGTTTTGGGAAAGCTGTTCTGGAAAGTTCAGAGATAAGAGAAGAAAATATAGATCAAGACATCAAAAGGACAGAGTAGTGTCACAGAAACCCAGTGTGTGTGTGTGTGTGTGTGTGTGTGTGTGAGAGAGAGAGAGAGAGAGAGAGACAGAGANAGACAGACAGAAAGGGAGAGAAAGAAAAAATGCTAGTACAAGAAAGGCTTTCAAGGTCATGTGGTCTAATGTATTCGTCACATATTAAAAATCTAATTAAAAAGAGACTTGAAAAGTGAGTAGTATCTGCTATGAAGATAATTTGTGCTCCAAAGAGATTGTGGTCGTGGTTCCACAACCTGTGAATAGATGACTGACCTTGGATTGTGCACTCAGGATGAATGAGTTCTGTGATATGTGAATTGAATCAATAGAGTTGTTTATAAAGTATTAACCATAGCAGTCTGATAATGAAAAATAGATGGAAATTGCAAAATAAGTCCCAAAGAAAATGAAGAGGTTTTCTTAAAGGTCCACAATTGTTATTGCTTGGGGGTAGTTTCCCTGTTTAAAAAAAAAGAAAAAATCTTTTGACTGTAAACATACACTTATAGGCTTAAATAAAACAAAAGTGAGAATAGTACTTGATGAACTAAATGACCATTAATTTAAAAAATAAAACTAAATTTGGGTCCATTCCAAACCTCCTTCCTGGGACAGCTACAAGCTTTTTCTTTTTATTGTAGTTAAATATGCATAATATGAAATGTATCATCTTAACAGTGGAGAAGTGTACAGTGAGGTGGCACCTAGCATAGTGCATTATGGTACCACCTCCCCTAACCACACCCACCGTGCATCCATGCATCTCCAGAACTCCTCATCCTCCCAAGTCAAAACTTCATACCAACTAAATAAAAACTTTGAGAACATTCTTGATTAAGAGTTGAAGAGAAAATTTGAAGAGGGATGGCTAATATCAAAGGCCCTTTGTAAAAGCCAGATGCAGACGCTTCTTTTATATAAAAAGATGTGTGTGTGTGTGTGTGTGTGTGTGTGTGTGTGTAATATAAAATATTAGAGTAACTAATGCAATGGGTAATGGCTTTTAAATGAAAAAGAAACCAAAAACACATTCACCTATCTAGGAAAATGCCAGTTCGATCTGGCTCTTTTTAGGAGCTCTGTGGAGCCAGGGCCCTTGCTATCAAACATACCACTGTCTAAAGCTTCCTTCCTGGGCTCTGATGTTTGGAGTCAACATCCCTTAATAATTGATCTGAACAAGCTACAGGAGAAGAGGCTATGCAGGAAAGATTACAAATGCAGCCTCAGCTTTTCAGTCTTTTATTGCTTTGAGTGAAGGGATGGAATGTTCACAATGTTCACATCTGGAAGTTTCTCATCACAGATAATAATTGCTTCCCCCCCCCCATTGCCAGTTGTACAAATAATGGAATCTTTTCTCCCACTGACTATGAATAGTCTATGCACAGAGAAAGGCCAAGACAGGTTAATGGCAGTTCCAGGAGGAACCACAGAAAAGCTCACTCAAGCTGAGACTAGTGAAGCCACTCAGAGGAGAGATTTGCTGGAAGAGGCGGCAGGCCATCAGCCAATCATCTCACTCCACCCTCTCCCACCCAGAACATGTTCCTTCCAGGGATGCCTGCATATCAGACTAGTGAGGAGATCCAGATGCACCTCGATATTCTCACGCTATTTACACATGTGCATAAGAATCTAAATGTGTAAGTATGTAAGACACTGAGACACCAATCATGTTGTTAGCATGACAAATCCTTTCTAAAAAAAAGTTTTCTCTGTATTAATTAACCCAAGTGTGTGTGTGTGGGGGGGGGGGAACGCAAGGACACAAATTTCACACAAGTAATTAAAGATTCAAGCCAACTCAGATCTACTTCCATTTGGCTTTGAGGGATTATGTCCCTGGTTTATGTTACTATGAAAAATAAAGTTTTATTTATTCCTTCTCAGACATCATGGGCCTCGGGCTCTGGATAAATTAGTCTGCCCATATCTGAAGAAAAGAGAAATTAAATCCTAAAATGTGCATCAATCCATCTACTGATCTGAAAGCCCTCTAGTTACCACCTTTGTTTTTTAAATAAAAATGTCTCCTGAAGGACTCGAGTTCAACCTCTGCCTCATACTCCCTTCACTTCAGAAGACTCCTACGTCTGCTGCCTTCTTTATTYATGCTGCCCCAATGCTTGCTCATCTGACTCTTCCTCATTACCTGYTGCTTCTCAACACTTTATTCTTCAGTGATAAACCCAAAATTGTGTTTTCTTTAAGCCTTTCAACTTTCAAAAGTTATTCTGTCAGTTGGCCTTCTCTTGCCACCTCCAGATTCCCTCATTATTAGCATTGCTAATATTACTCTAGTAATATTATCTTTCTTCAGGTCATT
Source organism: Apodemus speciosus (assembly GCA_002335545.1). Lineage (NCBI taxonomy): Eukaryota > Metazoa > Chordata > Mammalia > Rodentia > Muridae > Apodemus > Apodemus speciosus. Next base: position 32,075 of record BDUI01013978.1, on the reverse strand, counting down.
CAATCTTGCTATCCAAGCTGGTGTTGAGAAATCCTGCGCTCTGGCAGGACAGGTCTATAACCAGACTGAAATCAGAACAGGCATGATTTACTGGCAGGAGATTCTCACAATCTCTGGCCTGTTTTTATTTCCTGGAATAAAGAGGGAGTTCTCAACAGATCCTCCCTCACCAGACAGTACAGCCATTCCCCCACACTCCTTTCTCCTCTACTTTCAGCCAGATGGCTAAATGAAAAGGGGACTCCAACTATGAAGAGGTCACTACCCATGTTGGGTGGGACTGTATGTTTATGCAGCTGCAGGAGTCAGGCAAGTTCCTGTAAATAACCCAATAAACTTAGTGGTTCATCAATATAGAGGTGGGTGGGATTGTTTTGTCATTGTCTCCTGTATCCAAGGGAACTAGAAATAGACTCCAAAGATAAAGTAACACAACTAGCAGGGATTTACAGTGGAATGTAATTTCCAGACTTGATTCCGACAAGGAATCAGATTTCTTAATGTATGAAGATGCTGGGTGGGGGCTATGCACTCCTTTAATCCCAGCAACTCAGAGGCAGGTAGGGTTATGTGAGCTCAAGGACACCCTGGTCTACAGGAAGAGTTCCAAGACAACTAAAGCTGCACAGAGGAAGGAAGGAAGGAAGGAAGGAAGGAAGGAAGGAAGGAAGGAAGGAAGGAAAGAAGGAATGAATTACAAATATCTGGCATGCAATAGACATGGTAGAAACACATATACTGTGAGAACAGGGTATTTTTGGAAGCACAATTTTCAGCATGTGGCTAATGAAGAAGTTCACGGCAAAGTTTGCTGCTATCTAAAAAAGTTTCTGTGTCAGAGTGGGACATCCACATTGTTGGACTTGGGTTCAGTTAATCTGAGGATATTGTGTTTCCTTTCCTTGTTTTAAAGTCTCATCCGTGTGAAGGGAAAAGCATCTAAAACATCCCAGTATGTTCTGCTAAATCACCACCCTTTACACAGTGTATAAGCAAAGACTGAGAACCCTGGGGCTGGGTCATTGTGTGTGTGCTGTGAGTTTTGAACAAGTAATTTTACTTTTGAGAGACAAACAAGGGCTTAATTTTGAATCCCATTATAGAAAATTTTCAAAATACATTTTGTAAGTTCTTGGTCACCAAACGTAAACATACAGATCAAATTGCCAAAGGTCTTTTCCTCAAAATCTCTGCTTAAAACATCAACTCATTTTCTGAATAGGAATGATTGGGTATGAGGCAAAGCAAAAACAAGCAAAAAACCAGGAGGGTCCTAAAGCCAAACACACTGTGGGGAAATTCTGAGTTCCTGTAGAAGTCCAGTGGAGGAGTGAGCCAGCTCAACAGGAGATGGGGAGAGATCATCCTCAGCGATTTCCTTATTCCATACTCCCTCTGGCAGAGTGCAGGACCAGACACCTTAGTGATCAGAATGAATGAGGTAGAGGTGGTGCAAGCTCCCCTGAGGCTTATAGAAGACAACAGTGACAAGGGATTACAACATCCTCTTCATGTAAGAGGCCAAAAAAGGCAAGTGCTCTGGTAGCACATAATAAAGGTAAAAGTAGAAGATGAAAAGATTAAAGTCAGTCCTGGAACTCATTCTGTGTAGTGAGTGAGTCTGCGCAGACTTCAATCTCTGAGCACCATCTATAGAAGACTGAACAGAGATGAACCCTGAGAGCACTTTGGTACACTTGTATCTTTCTTAAGGCTTTAGCATATTTAAAAGAAAAAGAGAGAAAGCAAGAAAAAAAAGAAGAATGAGCCACCTTTGGCGACACATGGCTGGAATCCCAGAACTCAGCAGAATGAGGCAGGAGGATTCTGAGTTTTATCCCCAAAATCAAAATAAGTAAATAAAATAAAATAAAATAAAGTGAAATAACAAGATAATAGTGTTAAAATTATTTAATGGTATACCAGTCACCATTGACATGTATTTAATTTAAATTATAATTAAGTGAAAATACGCCAGTTACCCTAACCACCAATCATGAAAAATATGAATCCATCCTCTACATGGACTTCACTTCCAATGATGGAACGAAGAATAAAGTTCTGTAATTAATTTATCTTTGAGGCCTATTGGTACCTTTATATGATGCTATAACTCTATGTAACTCCCCAGTAAAACTTCACAGCTRAGTCCCTTTATGAAGGACATCTCCTGGCTGATTATTTTTCTTTGCCGCCCCTTCCTTCCCTCCTTGCTTTATGACCATCTTGCAGAAGCCTAGACTAGGATATAAGCCACTTAAGAGGAAAGACTGTGGTATGTCAGTTGTGGGGCAAGAGGATGTAGAGAGGAGGCAAAGAACTGATGGGCGCTGTGGCAGCGTGGTACATGGTCTGGGTCAATGTGATGGAAGGAACAGGTTAGAGAGAGTGGCATCAAGCAGGTCGTGAAGGGAGATGCCACCTAAGGATGCTTGGAGTAGGTTTGGACCTTGTCCTAGTGTTCTGGACATGTCTGGCAATTTCCGTAATGCTGGAGGGATGTAGAACAGTTAGATGGCCTAAACTCTTACTTAGATTCTTATATTAGTTAGGGTTTTACTGCTGTGAGCAGACACCATGACCAAGGCAAGTCTTATAAAGGACAACCTTTAATTGGGGCTGGCTTACAGGTTCAGAGGGTCAGTCCGTTATCATGAAGGCGGGAACATAGCAGCATCCAGGCAGGCATGGTGCAGGAAGAGCTGAGAGTTCTACCTCTTCATCTGAAGGCTGCTAGCAGAATACTGACCTCTAGGCAGCTAGGATAAGGGTCTTAAAGTCCACACCCACAGTGACACACCTACTCCAACAGGGCCACACTTTCTAATAGTGCCATCTCCTGAGCCGGGTTTCTTATACAAACCACCACACTTCTCTATGAAGCTCCTGGTCTCTTCATTGTGCTTTATTCTCACAGATTACTTCCTTAAAGACTTTCGTTCTCATTCTCAACGACTATCATAGCAACACTTACTTTCAGAAATTGTTGAAGTAAACATTATTTGGGGCAAATACTTCCAAAGAGAATGACCTTTATCTTCTTTGATTCCTTTGATCCACAGCATCAAAGGGTTTCAGCCTGATGTCTGGGATCAGGTGCCTGAATTATCCAGGGGGTGGGGAGATGGGAGTGGGTAAGGCACGAGAAGTGGCAGAGAGGAGGGATTCTGAGCACACCAGGATTGAGGACCAGCCTGGCACTCAGCCAGGTTTCACTGCACCCCAGAGCTCAATGCAGAGGTGGCTTGAATGTGAACCACCTCCAACAGAGGTGGAGGAGTCACACAGGCCCACTGTGTGACATATTTAAAATAGGAAAATGTGCAGCAGACCTAGGAGACATGCTCATTAGGAAAACCAGGTGCTAGGAAAAGTACAGATGTCGTGGGCTAATCTTTGGGGGTTCTGTTGACGAGGTTGCCTTATGGTGATTAACTCCCATTGTGAAACTAACTCAGTGTTCAAGACCTAGGGTGTCAATACAGCACAGTTTACAGAGAGGTTAACTGAGGAGGAGGGCAAACTCTGAACAGAGTTGACTTTATCCCACAGGCTGAGGTCCCTAAATGAATAGAACTGGGGGAGAGAGAGAGAGAGAGAGAGAGAGAGAGAGAGAGAGAGAGAGAGAGAGAGAGCAGACCATAAGCATTGCTTCCCCCCCCTTACTGTGTGGCACCAAGGACAAGACTGCTGCCACTCTCATGCCACACCTCCCCATTTTCTGAGCTGCCAGCCAGGATACACTTCTCTGCCATTGGGTTGCATTTGGTTATAGCAAGGAAAGGAAAATAAAGCAACTAATACAATATAAGGCAGACATGTCAGCGCCTACAACAGGAACGGTRTGGGAGAAGGCTCTTATGCAATCTAGCTGAGGCATCTTCTTGGCCASTTGACAATATTTCTTTTATCTGGGTTTCCCAGAATGGTACACTCTTTCTTAGAGAGACTAGAACACCAAGGCCTTGGCATTCCATTCACAAGAGATAATACATGTAAGTCATAACAATAAGAAAGAAAATGAAAGTACATGATATTCTTCAGTGACTACCATCTGCCTCGAAGAGAGGAAAAGCTGTGTACCTGGCTGGCATGATTTCGAGAGGCGAGAGACATGTCACATCCACACTAGGATCTCTCTTAGTCAGCCTCACTTCACTGGGAGACAACTGGACAATGGTAGATAAACAAGTTGGGGGAAGATTCCAGAAGAAAGTTTGTTCATAAACTGAAGAGGCAGTGTAGGTCATAATCTGGGATAACCTAAAACAGAAATTAAAAAGATAGGTCAAACCAATACAAAATGCAAGTGCAAATGATGTGAATGAATTTGTACCATTAAAAAAATTTAAAGTTTGGCTGACAGGTCCTCTGAGTGCATATTGTCTGAATGGTAGCAAGGTTATTTTTGCAGGGAGTATCATGAAAGAGTTGGTTTCAGTGTTTCCCAGAGAATTCCCAACACTGAAGTTTCTCCTGTGTCATTTCAGGATGCTGACATCTGTGCCTGACCCTGCCCGTGCAGCAGTGTCAAGGGGATGCCAGGGGCCTTCTACCCATGGGTCTTCTTACTTCTAGCTAAAATGAATGCCAAGTTCAATGCTAGTGAAGTCTTTAATTCTATTCTAGGATGATGTTTTATTTCATAAGAATACACTCACAAAGACCTTTGTTTATAAATTCATATTAACCAATCTTCTGCCAAGTCATGGATTTATTTCTGTCAAGCCACCGAAGGCTTTCCACTATTTTTAAATCATCGAATTCTGAAGATCATTATGGAACTCTACTCTTTAACAGTCCCTCCAAAAAGGACTGTGATTCCCAAAAATCAAGCGTAAGGAAGCCTTCTCGGTGTGCTCTCGTTGCTATGGATAGCCAGGTTTGCACATCCTATTTCCCTGAAAATAGTTTTCAGTAACTATTTTATATTTTTTCTTCTAGTTTCTATATTGAATGCCTTTGGGAAGTGCACATGTGTGCCTGCAAGACTTGACCAAGGACTCCCTCCACCCAGTAGCACCTAGGATGGAGTCCAAGTCCTGGCTTCAGCTAGGGGAACCCTCCACTCCACTGCTGCATGTCCAGCCCACAGTCCGTATTTTTGGAAACTGCAAAATGAGGATGATATTAACTCCTACTTCACAGTATTGTGTCAATTAAAGACGATGCGGAAGGAAGGGCTAAAACTGCCTAACTGCCTGGAAGATTCTCTAGTTCACTGTGATTGAAGCCCAATCCAATGATAACCTGTGAAGCTTACTAATAGTGTTAAATATCCTGTCTGTTTCCCAAATAGCCTCACACTGTTGGGAAAGTGAGTCGTGGACAAGTCATTTTCTGAGAGTGCTTTGTCACTGAGAGCTTGCAAAACAACAAAACAAGTCAAAAACAAAACAAAACAAAACAACAACCAAACAAACCCTGAAGGCCAACATATAAAGACTATGGCCTTCGGGACACATTTTTCCTATTGTGCCCATTTTGCTAGGAGGTGAATGCCACTTAAAAAGTAGCAGGAGGTGGGTAAACACCACCGAGGCCAGAACAGACACATTTGAGAGCAGCTCACGGCTTAGGAGTCCTCCACACACTGCCTGAACATTCAGGCYGTTATTGTCTTCTGGGTCTAGGTTAATTTTCCTGTGACCCATAGAGATGTATTATTCTTTTAGTGTCTTCCAGCCTAGCACTTGTTAACTCACTTCAATTGCCACAGGGTTGGTGTTCATACAAACAAACTTGAATTGGCTAATAGGGAATGGGTGAGGGGGAGGTAACACAAGAAAAGCACAGAGACCTATGTGGATTACACAATTTCTTTCAAGGCCCCGTTACTCTCGTTGTACCTTGCTCCAGTCCTCTTTGGTGCATTGAATACCCTTTGCTGTGTAGTGTGCTGGTTAGTAAAGAGTTAAAAAATAGAGGGCTGAGGTTTCTTCTCCTTTAGTAACAGCTGAGTCAAGGAATGTGGTGGCTGCTTCAGGTCCTAGAACACTGGGCCTGGGTCCATTTCGTAGATTTGGTCCTAAGTGTGTCAAGTCCCTTGCCGGCTAATGTAAGCCCGGACCTCTCTGTTTGAGTTCTCCTTATCCTGCATTCCAAACGTGGTTTTCTACTGCGTTTCTGTAGCTGCTGAACAGTGAGTGCACTTGCTTTACTTTTAAATGCCACCAGGTGGCGCCTAAACAGACAYCAGAGCCCGAAGTTGACCCACATTATTCATTTCGGATAAATTATAGTGAGTTTATTGAATACGTTTGCTTTCGTTATAAATATAAAAAACTAGACCCTTAAAATACGGGTGTTGAACTACACTATGGTCACTACATTTTGCAGTACCATAGCTAATATTTGCACTTGGCTGTATCGTGTGCCAGATGTATTCACATTCTTTCTTTCTTCAAAACTGACCGAGGTGGGGTGGGTGGGGTGCGGCATCACAGGTGTGGAGGTCAGAGGACAGCTTGTGGACTCTGATTCTTTCCTTATGCAGTGAAGATTCCGGGGATTTAACTCAGGTCATCACGCTTAGTGACAAGTGTTGTCCCATCTCATTGGTCTCACATCGTTACGTCTTTTGATGTTTCTAAGACCGCCTTGAAGTCTGTAGGGTAAGTGATTTTATTTATTCCTCTCCATAGGTGGCAGAAAGACTAGACAAGATGGCTGAGGTCACACAAGTGCTGGGAAATAGAATAAGGACGGAAGGCTGCTCCTTTGATTTTTTTTTTTGTTGTTGTTTTTTTTATTGGATACATTCTTTATTTACATTTCATTTCCCTTTTTCCTGGTTTCCCCGCCCCCCCCCAATGTCCANAACATGTGCTAAGCCGGTGACATTATAAGTGTACATAGAAGGGGAAAAGCCGTGACAGTTGTTGAGGGCCTCCTGGCAATAGACATTCTGCTGATGATTTAAAATGTTATTACCTCTCATGTTAATCTTGACAAGAACCTCACGTGGTAAGTACCTTTATYATCTGTATGTTCTACACGAAGACACCAAGGCTGAAAGAAGAGAAGGARCCTGAGATCAAACAGAGCKCTGGAGCAAAGATTCACGCCTGAAGGTGCTGGGACATGGGTTTGAGTCTGTGTGGCTTTGTGTTCCGTTCACCTTAAGACTTCTCAAGTTTTGGGGAAAGACTGTGCCTAGCATCCTGTGGAAGCAGATTCTAACGGACTCATGCTAATGACATTAGGGTGGTTTTAAAGKATGTTTTAATGTCAGGAATTTATCTCACACGTTCCTCTAACRTTAGGATGAAGATAAGAGAGAGGCCTTGGGGAGCAGGGACATTTAAGTTCACTGGACTCTAACGGCACACCTTCGGAGTTGTATGCTAAAGACTTGAAAAGGTCATTGTAAGCATCATAGCTGCTTCTCTTGTATACGTTTCATCATACAGTCGCTGGCTACTGGCTGCGAGCCAAAGCCCTGTGCTGGCTCACAAGCAATGGCCAAGAAATGGCACCGGAAACAAGGACCCTGCCACCAACGTTTATTCAATGCACACCTATTGCATGGGCTGTTTATGGGCTACTTATTGTATTTAGTACTAGGAACATACAATTACACCAGGTCTTTCTTATTTTAAAGTATTTTCCAGATGGGAGAGGGAGAGAACACACATTTCAATAAAAATATGGTAGTGCTGAAACAGAAGTATATTTTGGGTATTATGGCTTTCAAGAATGCTTTTGGGCAGCGCCTCTCAACCTGTGGGTCACGACCTCTTTCACAAGGCTTCACAGGGTTTATGCTACCTCGGGTTGATATCCCTGAAAGATCTCTCTTTTCTGCAGAGAAATGGAGGGAGGATGTGGGGGAGGGGGACAATGGGAAGAGGGGAGGGGAGGGAGACTGTGGTCAGGATGTATTGTATGAGAGAAGAATACATTTTTCAAAAGGACCCTAAGACCATAGGAATATAGATATTTACATTATGATTCATAACTCTAGTAAAACTAGAAACAGTTTTATGATTGGGCGTTACCACAACATGAGGAACTATATTAAAGGGTCGTTGCATTAAGGATGTTGAGAATGGGGGGATAAAAAATTACCTGAATAAGGAAGACAGGTGTCAGTGTTTAAGTGAAGAACAGTTGAAAAGGGCTTTGGTGATGCCCAGGCTGGAATATTCCTAGGTTGGCCTTTGGTGAGAGTCACCCCTGCCTTTAGTTTTGGCCTCTTAAGTGCCACGACACTGGTGAATGTGGCCCCCAGCCCTGCACTTGTTTCTCCGGTCGACATTCTAGCTCTCATTTCTTCCTCTTTCTACCTCCGGTTACTCCCCCCTCTTGCCTCTTCCTCCACAAACCGTTACTCACACTGCACCAGTCTTCCCATCACATCTAACTTCCTGTCTGAAGCCTCTCCATTGCCAGCGCCTCCTCGGAGTGAGGGCACTGCTCCCTGATCTCACCGTACTCCACTTCGGTGGGAAGATTTAGCCAGATCCTCACAGCACCTATCTTTCCATTCAGGCTGATCAAGATCAGGGACTTGACCTAGGCAGGAATGAGGCACAGCCTGCCTCCCACTGTGGGAGCTGAAGATGTCTGGATTTTCTCTGCTTCCCCGAGAACATGACCAGGACTGTACCAATCACGTGTGTTTACAAACTACCTTCTTTACATTTCTCCTTTCCAAWACAGTTAGGGACTGATATTCCATTTTAAAAGGGGGTGGGAGAAATTACTTGAATTTCATCTCAGGAGAGTCTTGGTGGAGTCTAAACTAATTGGCATTTAGAGACCCACAGTTAAACATCGGGAGGAGCTTGGGGAACCCTGTGCAGGGCGGCGGGGCGGGGGGTGGGGGCGAGGTTGGAGGAGCCAGTGCGATAGAAGACACCAGGAGAACAGGGCCCACAGAATTAACTAAATAGGGCTCGTAGGGGCTCACMGAGACTGCAGTAGGAATGACGGAGCCTGCATTGGAGCTGCGCTAGATCCTCTGCACATGTGCTGTGGCTGTTTAGCTTGGAGGGTTTTGTTGGACTTCTAACAATGAGTGTCTCCATTCCTTTGCCTGCTCTTGGGACTCTTTTTCCTCCTACTGGTTTGCCTAGACCAGCCTTGACAGGAGAGTTCCTGCCTAATCTTACTGCATCTTGTTATTCCATGTTGATACCCCTGAGAGGTTCTCTTTTCTGAAGAGAAATGAAGTAATGTGTTTGTGTGGGGCAGGATAGGGGAGGGGGTGGGAAGGGGGGCAGGGGATGCCCTGGAAAGAGGGGTGGGAGGAGAGCCTATGGTCAGGATATATTGTCACTTTCAATAAATATACAATGACTGTGTATTTGTGGGGTACAGCGGGACAGTTGAATTCACTCATCTTGTGTGACAATAAAACTATGGACTCAGCATTCTCATCACCGTTAGCATTCTGTCGAGATACAGATATTCAGTGTCCTGCACACTTGAACTATACACTGCATTGTCGTCGCCCGTGGAACTCACAGGAAAAACACACATGCTGCTTATTGTATTTCTCTCGTGGCCTCAGATGATGGCTGTCTTAGCACTAAGTGTTTCTGCTGGAGAYTTGACAGGGCTGAGGGGAACACGCCTTTCAAACTGTAGAACCACCAGCCAAGGGTGTTTGGTGCATGTTCAAAGGGAGAGCTATGGTTTTAAGGAAGAATTCAATTTTTAAAGATTTATTTGTATTTTTATGTGGATGAGTATCTTGCCTACATGTACAACAGGTTGCCTGGTGCCTACAGAGACCAGAAGAGGGCATCTAATCTCCTGGAACTGGGGTTACAGGTGGTTATGGGCTGCCGTGTGGGCGTTAGGGACTAAAACCCCATTCTCTGCAAGACTAGCAAATGGTCTTAACCACTGAGCCATCCTCTATCCCTAGAAGCCTCACTTTTTTTAACTTATTTTTTAATTGGATATTTTCTTAATTTACATTTCAAATGTTATCCTCTTTCCCAGTTCCCCTCTGCAAACCTCATATCCCACTCTCCTTCTCCCTGCTTCTTTGAGGGTGCTCCCCCTACCCACCTACTCCCAYCTCACCTCCCTGGCATTCCTCTACACTGGGGCATCAAGCCTTCACAGGTCCAAGGGCCCCCTTCCCATTGATGCCAGATAAGGCCCCTTCACCTCTTTCAGTCCTTCCCCTAACTCCATCATGGGGTCCCTGTGCTCYGTCCAATGGTTGGCTGCAAGCATCCACCTCTGCATTTGTCAGGATCTGGCAGAGCCTCTCAGGGGTCCCCTGTATCAGGCTCCTGTTAGTGTCTAGGTTTGCTGTCTGCATGTGGGATGGATCCCCAGGTGGGGCAGTCTCTGGATGGCCTTTCCTTCAGT
>BDUI01013975.1:16825-28882 GCA_002335545.1 Apodemus speciosus | reverse complement strand
TTTTTTTTTGGTTTTTCGAGACAGGGTTTCTCTGTGTAGCCCTGGCTGTCCTGGAACTCACTCTGTAGACCAGGCTGGCCTCGAACTCAGAGATCCGCCTGCCTCTGCCTCCCAAGTGCTGGGATTAAAGGCGTGCGCCACCACCGCCCGGCAGCAAACCTCTTTTACACCCGGTCTGTTGCAGGGCCTAATTTCTTAAGGGTGCACCTTGGCGTGGGCCCGCTGGAGGTACCCCCTGGCTGCATTATATTTCACAACACCCCGTCCTACCTGCTTTACCCACAGAGGACAGCTGGTCCAGCGCTGATCCTGCTTCAGACCGTCTGGAATAATTTCCCCATCTCAACGGACCAGGGAACTAATTGCAGAGAGTAAAGGATACAGGATGACATTAGTTTTTAATGTGAGGTGGGACGAAGTGGACGGATACCCCCTCCCCGCCCCCAGAGCCTCTCACGGGCCAGACAGATGCCTTGGAGGGTAACTATTTGAGTCCAGCCTTGGAACCCGCATGGTGAAACGTGGTGAACCAGCTCCTAAAGCAGCCCTCTAACTGCACAGGAATGCATGTGCCACGTGAGTACACAAATAAAATAAGCATCTCACAGCTCCTAAGAGAGTCAAGTATGAAGCATGTGTATAGACATGTGGCTCGCACACATGCACATACATGCCCATATGTAAGCATACTCACAGGGGACCCATGAGTGTGTCAGCCTCTGCTGTAGTCAAGACAATCTGATGTCACCAGGAACCCAAGAAGAGAAGTGTACTGTCTGGTTTTGTGTGTCAACTTGACACAGGCTGGTGTTATCACAGAGAAAGGAGCATCAGTTGGGGAAGTGCCTCCGTGAGATCCAGCTGTGGGGCATTTTCTCAGCTGGTGATCAAGGTGGGAGGGCCCTTGTGGGTGGTGCCATCCTGGTATTCTTGGGTTCTCTAAGAAAGCAAGCTGAGCAAGCCAGGGGAAGCAAGCCAGTAAGTAGCACTCCTCCATGGCCTCTGCATCAGCTCCTGCGTCCTGACCTGCTTGAGTTCCAGTCCTGACTTCCTTTGGTGATGAACAGCAATGTGGAAGTGTAAGCTGAATAAACCCTTTCCTCCCCAACTTGCTTCTTGGTCRTGATGTTTGTGCAGGAATAGGAACCCTGACTAAGACAGGAAGTAAGGGTCAGGGGACAGCTGGAGAAACTACCAGACCTGAAATGTCATGTTCTTAGATCGAGTTGTGTGCCCCTGTCTCTATTCACAACTACTGCTTCTTAGAGGAGAGCCTCTGCCCTGAGATTCCCAGGATCCGAAAGCTGCTTCTAGGCAGAGCCTGGAGGACAGAGTTATGGAAACTTTGCTACACTTGGCAAGGAGCAACCTCAGGCATCTTTAGCACAAACGTCCTTAGAAAACTGAGGCCAAGAAAAGATCATTGTTTCCTGGAATCTGAGAACTGCAGGGTCAGAATGCTCCCTGGGTCCATCCCCCTGCCGTGGATGTGTGGACAGCCGTGGGTGCGTGTGCGAACATGCCGAAATTGGGATACTCATGGGGAAGGACTGCAGGTTTCCTCCAGGCCCCAAACATCCCCGGCAACCCTGGGGATGCTCAGTTCTCTCAGATAACATGGCATGGTATTTGCAGCAAGGCCCTGCACCTGCTCCTCTGTAATCCTGTTCCGATCCTGTCCTCCTGTGACTTACAACACTTATTATTAATGATATGCAAATAGGTCGTAATTGATAGTAACAGGAAACATCTGTACTTATTCGGTACCAGTGTAGTGCTTTCCCAAGCCAGGAGGGAAAATAATGGTTTTAGGCAGTGTGGTGTGATGGAGCCTGGCTATCCTTAGCTTCCTCATCCTCTGGGCTCAGCCTCCTGAGTGCTGGGGTTTATGGGAAGGTATCTCTCTGCCAGTCTAATATTGTTGCTTGTGGTTGGTTGACTCCACAGCCATGGGCATCCTAGATGTAGCAGGCTGACTGTAGCAGGTCCATAGCAACCATTCTAGTATAAACTGATAGAGATAAGATAATGATTTAGAGGACAATTTGACACTCTGTATCTCTCAGAGCCTTTCCTCTGCGCAGTGGATAGTGGTTTACCCAGAACTCACAACTAGCCAAGGTGCCAGTGGTTGAGTATAGAATGCTCAACCAGAAATAGGTCATCGATAGCATGCCTCCTCCCTGGGCTTCAGGTCAGGATTTTCCACCAAGTGCAATGGGCCAGTGTGTAAGTATTCATGTATGTGTGTAAACCTTTATGCACAGGTATGTGTATGTGTGTAGAAGCCAGAGGTTGACATGAATAACCCCTTCAGTCCCCTTCACTTTACTTTTAGACAGCATCTCCTACAGAACCTGGCTGGCTGGCAAGTCTCAGGATCCTCCCGCCACCTYCCCAGCTCAGATTAGAGGCACTTTTTCTATGGGCGCTGAGAATCAAACTCAGGCTGTCACACCTGCCTGGCAAACACTTTACCAACCTGAGCCTCTCACCAAGTTTTTGTCTTTAAAGCAGTTTGCTTTGAAGGATTTCAGGTGCCAGTTCTATGCTGTTTTTTCCTCGTGGGGTTGTGACAAGGGTCACGCCTCTGTATCAGATCCAGTGATGCAGAAGGCGTGAGGCCCTTTGTGCTCACAGAGAAGAACAGAGAAGTTTCTCCCAGAGAAATCAGGAATCTCATACAATGCAGCCTTTTCACAACAGAAAGAGTTATACCTATTTCTGTCTTGGGTTGGATGTATTTAATAGCCTGATACAGACCTTTGCTGTCTGTAGAGCTGAATCCCCAGCCTCTTCCCAGACCCCTGAACTGATATCATGTCTCGGTCAATTAGAACCCATTCTTGTGGAAGAGGTCACAGGTACTTTGCAAAAGACATGTTTGTTGCCAAGGAGTTTTGATGTGGTCATGCCTTAAGCTTTGTTGGGGTAATTGTCACTTGGAGACTTTATTCCCCAAGGTCATACTATGTTTAACGATATTAAAAATAAACTGCTCAGGGCAGACTCCAGAAGTTTGAGCCAGCACCGGCTAACAAGTTGTGTCAAACTGGATTTCCTTCTTGCCTCGTGTGAATCATTACTCTGCAGGATGGTGATAGATTTGCAGATATCCCTCCCCCCAATACACACACACACACACACACACACACACACACACACACACACACACGCACACGAAAAGACAGCCTGGGACAGGTGGGAACCCAGTGCATCCAGCCACTGTGAGTCTTGCATTAGGGATGTTTGCTGGGTAACCCATGCTCTGGGGCTTCTCACAATGGCTTAAAGTTATTAACACTAGCATGCTATGCACCTTACAGATGGAGAATCAAGGCCAAGGGCAGGTTATTCTGATTCACAGTCCTGCAAGCATAGATACCTGTGGTCTTCAGGTCCTAGCTCAGCAGTGACCATCAAGTGTGGAGCCTGGCACACAGTGGGGAAGGAGAGATGGAGGAGTTCTTTGGCAGGGCTGGGGATGGAATTCAGGGTCTAGCACATGCAGACACTCTTACCCTGTGCCACACTGCGGCCAGTCCTCTGTCCGTACACTCACAGTGTGTGTAGGGGAAGAAGGAAAGTGATACTTTCAAACAGGATACTTCTCAGCAAGGCCCCTATTTTGGGGAATTGTCTTAGAATCTGGGCTGCAACTTTATGGCGTGCTTCAAGGTTCCGATGAACCAGTTTCATAATTCCGTTCCCGCCTCCAAGAACCACTGCACTCTGCCATTGGCCCAGTTGGTGAATAAAATCTGCTCTTGCTTCTGCTCCCGTTCTGCCCAGACACTGGTCACAGTGCCCGCTGGACTGATTGGAGGGCTCCTGGAGAGGTAAGGTCTGAGCCTGGGGTCATCTTCTCTCTGAGAGACAGCAGGCAGGGGAGGGGAGGACTGCTTCCGGGACAACTAATGGGCAAGGATACTAGGGGAACAAGAAGCCAGTCACTGCCTGGGAAAAGAGCTGACAAGGGTTAACAGGGCTTGAAGCTCAGGTAGCTAAGAGCTAGGCAGAGTCTCAGGTTCGGCTCCTTACATATGACAACCCACTGGGAACCTCACTGTCTCAGATGTGCCACTGAGGGGCACTACCTTCTTATCTACCCAAGTTCTCTTCTTTGATTGTTTGTTTGTTTTGAGACAGGGTTTCTCTGTGTAGCCCTGCCTGTCCTGGAACTCAGTCTATAGACTATGCTGGCCTCAACTCAGAAATCCACCTGCCTCTGCCTCCAAGTGCTGGATTAAAGTCGTGCGCCACCACTGCCCGGCTTGGTTTGTTTTTGTATCTTGAGTATAATTATGAAAAGTCCAAAGATGACGGACCCTTAGCAAGGATTTCCCTAGCTAGCTGTCCCCCAGACAGAGACACCGTGGAATAAAAAGGCCCCCGGGTCTGCCTCTCTGGACTGTGCCTGCACTACCGAGATTGTCTGTCTTCTTTAGGGAGGACAGACAGAGCTTCTTCCCCGCTGACCACCCGAACCACTTGGACCTTGGAAGAGGGCAGGGCATTCCTTTCAGACATCGCCACAGGAGGATCTGCCAAGGTACGTCCTGGAACTGCCAGCTGGCTCTTGGCAGAGGAAGGCCGTTATGGGTCAAAGATGGAGTAATCGGGCTGGACACTGAAAAACACCCAAAGGGCTGGGCTGGGGTGGCCTCTGGCAGAGGGCTTGCAAGCGTGAGTGTCCGGGGTCATTCCCAACAGTGTGTACATGGYGAGCAGGGGTGGGCGGGATGGCAATGGAGGTCCGTATGTGCAGTGGTGCGTGCAGTGGTGCATGCAGGGGTGTGTGCAGTGGGGCACAAAGGCCTGCTGAGCATTCTTGAACGTCCTTCTCAGCCAAACCTCTCATCTCTGCTTCTCCTGAGCTGTGATGCTGGGCGGCTCAGTGTCTACTTGTCCTCTGCCTCTCTCACCTGGTCTGCAGTGTTAGCTGCTCCCTCCAGTCTCCGGCTGGACACTCACTCATCCCCTGCCTCACGCATGTGATGCCACATCCCATCAGTGGAATAGCTAATGGCGCCTTGCGCTCAGCCTCCATCATGCCCCAAAACATACGAGCACCCTGCAGCCTCTGGACCAGTGCAGGGGTCAGCAGAACAGCTGTCCACACCCCAGGCTTAGCATTGCCCTGGGCTCACATAACCCCATGTGCAGGGGGGCAGTCGAAGGGTTCCAAGAACCTGGTGCAAGCTGTCTCCCATTTGCTGCAAAGATAGCAATGCCATTCTCCCTGAAAGTCCTTCTGCTTCCTCTTCCTAACCTGAAAATCGTCGTCTCCACGATGGCTCTCTCCCACCCAAGACCATCGTGTTGCTAATACCCTTGCAAAAAAAGCTCTGGAGACCTTGGATCTGATATCTGGTCTCTGATAGTGGCAAAGGTGACTGACATAGAGTTCCTGCACTCTTGGGATTTCCTGAGGGTTCTTTTGGGTTTTGCATGTGATATGCAAAGCCACTGGCTGAGCCAGTCCCCAGTCCTCTCCCCGGATTATAGTTGCTTGTTCTTGCAACCCCTCCCGCACCCCTAGGGACTTTCCCCGCAGTCTCATTACAGAGCTCCATGGTTGAAAAGATGTTCCCATGAGCACCCATGACGGCCTTTCATCTCTGTGGCCCTGTCACATGGGAAAGGCAAGGGTCCTAGTTAGATATACCAAGAAGAGGGAAAGATCCTGCAGCTGGCAAGATAGCTCAGCAGGTGAATGTGTCTGTCACCAAGCTGGAGGACGACCTGGCTTTGATCCCCAGGACCCACATGGCAGAAGAGGAGAACCAGTTCCTACCTTGTGCTGAGTGGCTCCTTGGGTGTGCTTGCTGCATATAGGTTATATCTTAATTAAAAACCAATAGTATGTGAACATTATGATTAGTATAAACCATGGCTTGGTATGATTTCAATTCTGCACAGTCTAAAATCCTTCCGTACGTGAATTTTACAATGTTGTATGATATCGGCAGCAAATTTGCTTTCTATATTCCAGTTAGAAGACAACCTGACTCATAAGGACATGGCTTTGGTGCAAACAGGAACCCCGAGCCATCAGACAGGGGAAGAATATGAGGCTGATGTTGAGTTGCCAAGGTAACCCAGGGTGGACTTCTCGGGAAGGGCTGGTTGTATTGAAGGCAGCATGTGTTCTCTCAGGAATAACCACTTGTCCCAACCATTGTTCTATTGCTGTGAAGAGACACCATCACAACCAAGGCAACTCTTAAAAAGGAAAGCCTTTAATTGGGGCTTGTTTACAGTTTTAGAGGTTAGTCTATTATCATCAGGGTGGGTAGCCTGGTGGCACCCATGGCGCTTGAGTAGGAGCTGAGAGYTTTACATCCTGATCCACAGGCAGCCAGAGAGAGAGGGGCCTGGAGAGGACTTTTGAAACCTCAAAGCCCACCCCAGTGACACACTTCCTCTAACAAGGCCACACCCACCCAACAAGGCCACACCCATTCCAACAAGGCCACACCCCTCCAACAAGGCCACACCCCCTAATCCTTCTGATCCTTCCAAACAGTTCTACTTCCTAGTGATTAAGTATTCAAATATATGAGCCTGTTTTCCCAGCTGAGCAGCCTGCGGCGGGCTCCACCTTGCAGGCCCTGCTTGCCCATTTTCCCCAGCCACAGGCCCCGCCTTGGTCCTGCTTTTTTTCCAACATGGTAGACTGCAACCTTAATTAGCAGGGCAACGTGATATATGTGAAACAATTTAGAAGAAAGATGCCCTCCTTTTCAATACATTTAGGAGTTCAAGGCCAGTTACACATTAGTCCACAGCTGGACCCCAGTGTCCTGCTGCAGCTCATGGGAGGGCAGCAAGGGAGATGGAATTTCACAGAACTTAAGTGAGGGCTCTTACTATGCTGGGGACAGGACTGCCCAACACAGAGGGTTCTGGACATAGCAGGATACGGCTTTCATTGCCTAAAGCCACACAGAAATGAAACATCATGGCCATGTAACATGCACTCTGTAATGTAGATCCACATCTGTGACCCATGTGACTCATATCGACCACCCCAGGAGGCGTGCTGTGTAGTCAGGCCCACTACATAGTGAGTTCTAAAACAGCCATGACTACATAGAGAAACCCTGCTGGAAAAACCAAAACTCAAACCAACCCAAATAAAACAACGGCAAAGGTCAAGGCCTGCAGGCAGACTTTATATGTAAATATGTAAAAGTCCGGGACAGTTTATCCACAGGACTTCAGTACTGGAGGACATTAATATCTGTGGGGGACCTGGTCATGGCACGGACTGTCCTTTAGTGGGGATTCCGACTCCAGCTGGCACCGGGGAGAAACAGCAGGATGCTCAGAGCAACTTAGACTCTGCTGCATCCTGACTTAGCCAGGGACCTCTGTGAGGTCCCTTTTCTCCTTGGGCACTGGGTTTCTCCTCTGTGCTGTTCCCAGCTCTGGATTTCTGGGGCTCCATGTTGTCACCAGCCTTCTCTTAAGTGGAACTGTGTCACCAGACAGAAAAACTGATAAGGTCAAGCAGATTAAGGAACCCTGGCAATTCCCATAGTTGAGAATGGAAGACATTTGAGTCTGCCCCCGAACAGATTCCTGTCATAGAGCTTGACTGCGATGCCCCACTAAGAGGCCATAACAACAGGTCTCCTAGCACAGAGCCCAGAGTTCTCCATTGTAATGACGTATCTAGATGGGCTGGTTCCCAGGGTTTAGCCAATAAGCTTCCCTCCCCAGACATTCCTTCCTGTAAAAGGTATTTAATCCCTGATTCACCCTGAGTATGTTTTGTGCATCCATTTTTCCCACCATGATTAAACAGTTTGGACAAGGAAGGACTGTCTCTCTCATCATGGACTACCATGGGGGGAAGCCTTCATTATAGAGCTTCTTCCTGCCACCCTCAACCCCTTGAGGTTCCCAGAGGCGTTTGGGTGCTGAGGACTTTGGGAACCACAGCCTCGGTTCCAGCCTATGCCCTTTCTCACCCAGAGAAGCACAGGCTGGGGCCCCCATCATAGGCTTCATTCCACCCTCCCCCCAGCAATGTATCACATGTTCTATGAGCCCAGCACCCCAGTGGCAGCGAGGAAGGAGGAGTCTAGCGCCTCTGTGTTTCACATCCCTGAGTGGAGTCCCTGCACCCCAGCGGCAAACCGCAGACCCACAGTCCCCTGAGCGACACTTAGCTTGGGAAGGGCTTGGAGGAGCCAGCTTTGCCCTTCCCAGTACCACTCTCTGTGGAAGCCACACTCCACTGGCTGGCAAATACTCCTCCCCCTCTATCCTGTAACATGCTAGTTAAGGGAAGAAAGGCCTTCTGTGAAGGGCCCATGCCCCTGGCTGAGGGACCAAATGAAGGCAGCCAAGGAGGATGTGCAGAAACTAGTTACTGTTTATTGCTGCCCTCTCAAAGTGTGGGTCAAAGGAGATGGGAAGGCTCAGCCACTGTAGCCGAAATGGAGATGGTCAGAGAGCAGGCGGCTATGCCCTCTGGCCTCGTCTTCCTCCTCTTCCTCCTTCTCCTCCTCCTCCTTCTCTTCCTTCTTCTTCTCTTCCTCCTTCTTCTCCTCCTCCTTCTCTTCCTTCTTTTCCTCTTCCTTCTTCTCCTCCTCCTTCTCCTTCCCCCTCTTCTCCTCTTCTTTTCTCTTCCTTCTCCTCTTCTCCCTCATTCTTCTCCTTCTCCCCCTCTCCTTCTTCTTCCTCCTCCTCTTTCTTTTCCTCCTTCTCCCCTCTGCCTCTTATTCCTTGTCGTCTTCCTCTTCCCTCTCTTCCTCCTCCCCTCCTGTGCTCAATACCTGGCTTCCTCACCTCATCCATCTTTCCCCAGGCCCCTTCCCTCTCTCTCTCTCTGTCCCCCGTGTCAGGACAGTGGCATTCCCTCCTGCCCTTCCTCAGGAGCAGTGCTCTAGTTCCTCCGAGGAGGGTTGGGAATGTCCCTCAGGACCATTCCGCCTGCTTCACGTCTCTGAGGAGGGCCGAGGTCACGCCTGGTGTTCTGCCCAGTTGTTCCTCCTCTCTGACTTCCTCTCATTACACCAGTTGCTTTCTGCAAAGGTTGAGTTCAGGGGCTTTTTAGGGAGATGTGAAAGGGTTCAGAGTTAGGAGCAAAGCTGACCTGGAGGCCACAGGGACTGGATGAGCAGTTGGGTCTAGGCCACTGAAGCCAAGTGTTTGTTTCCCTCATCCACAGGGACAAGGATGACAGTCTGGATGGGGACTTTACTGATGAGGAAGAAGTGGAAATTGAAGATGATGCTCTGACAGATGAAGACTGGAAGTTTCTGAAACAGTTCCCAAGCTGGAAAAAGAATGAGAAAAAGCACATTAGAACGCTCTATGCCATCGCAGACCACATTGACGAAAGCCACCAAAAAGCTACCAAGACCAAAGTGGTGACTACCTCTGCGTCAGTCATCTCTGGAGCCCTGAGTCTCATGGGTTTGTTCTTGGCTCCGACAACTGCAGGGGGAAGCCTGATACTCACTGCGGTTGGGCATGGTTTGGGGGCAGTTGCCGAGGTCACCAACATCGTGACCAATGTGAGGGAAGACTCTCACAATAAAAGAGCCCTGGTTCAGGCCAACAGCATCATGTCTAGCAGCGACCAGAAGCTTGAGGAGGTCAAGGGAGAGAAGACGACCTATGTCACAGCTGCCGGAGAGCTTATCTACAAATGTGGGAGCGCCTGGGATATCATCAGAAAGCACCTCCGAGCCCTCCGGCTAACCAGAACACGGCCTCATGTCACCTCAGCTGCCAAGAAGCTCATGACTGCCGGCCAAGTATCAGCTCGAAGCAGCAGGCAGGTGCAAAGGGCCTTTGGGGGCACAGCCCTGGCAATGACCAAAAATGCTCTGAGGATAGGACGTGTAGCCACTGCCTTCTCTCTTGGCCAGGACATATATGCTCTCTGGGAGGACTGGCAGGATCTGAAGGCTGCAAACCCAACAGAGCTTGCAAAAGAGTTACGAACACGGGCTGAGGAGCGGGAGAGGGTGTTATCAGAACTAACCCGTCACCACGAAAAGCTGAAGGTGAGGGCCGGGTTTTGAAAGAGGCCTAGAGGCCTAACGTGGGATCTATAGAGCCATGTAGATGTTATGTTGTGAAGTCTGCAGAGATGTCTCTCACCACATTTCCATAGCTATGATAAAGACCATGATCAGAAGGCTTTATTTGGTTTACACATCCTGAGTCACAGTCCACTGAGAGAAGCCAAGGCAGTGAAGCCCAGTCCTTACTCCGACTTGGGATCAGCCTTCATCTTAAAGAAAAAAAAAACGGAGCCTGAGAATGACGTGCTGCAGAACCCAAGCTGCACCCCAGTATCAGGAAGGACCCCACGGCTTGTCCTTGGCTGGAGTTACTCCCCAGCCACTTGCTAGCAACAGTTAATCAAAGATCAGCCTGATTGTTTCAGATGGACTTCAGACCGTTCGTGATTGTGCACAGTCTTGCTTCAGAGCTCCCACCTCTCAGCTTCTAGTCATTCTAGTAGAGGTTTGCCAAGCTGGACACGCCCCTGACCCCCTCACTTGCTCCGATTTTCTATAAAAATGTGTCCTGCTGAGGGTTCGAGGCTGCTCTGTCTTCCCTTCCTGCAGTGTCAGGGTTGGGTTGGAAGAGAGCCCAAGCCCGAGCTTGTAATAAAGAGATCCTAATGCGATTACATCAGAGACGGCTCCTTGGTGGTCTTTTGGGGTTCACGAGCCCTTCCTGGCACAGCAGCGGGAATTCAGGGCAGGAGCTTGCTTGCAGGAACTCGAGCAGAAACCAAGGAGGAATGCTGCTTCCTGGCCTGCGCCCACCCCCACCGCGGTTGTCTCCGTTGCTTTCTTATGCTACCCAGGGCCACCTCCCAGGTGTGGTACCGCCCATGTCAATCATCAGTCAAGACAATGCCCTACGGACTTGCCTATAGGCGATCTGATGGGGGCATATTTTCAATCGAGGTTCCCCTTCCCAGATGACTCTGGCTTGTGTCAAGTTGGCCAAACAAAACCAACCAACCCAAACTAATCAGGACAAGGGCCAAATAGTACCCAGTGCTTGGAGAAGGGCAGGCCTGTCCTCAGCTGCCTGACGAGGCTTCTCCTCCTTCTCTGGCTCCATGTTTGGATGACAGCTTCCTGGTTGAATAAACCATGCCTCTGTGTTACGGGGGTCTCTGGACTTGCTACCCTCTCAAGCCCTCTATGGAAGCTTTAAACCCTTGATATTTGGAGTGCAGCCTTCGGGGGAATAAGGTTGTAGGGTAGAGCCTTATAGCCCTGAGGACCACAGAAGAGAAGGAAGAAAGTGGACAGGCCGCCTCTCGAGCCCACGCAGAGGAAAGCTATGCAGGACTCTGGGGTAATCAGACATCTGCAAGCTGAGGAAAAGTCAGCTCTCGACAGGAGCTGAATGGGCGGGGCTGGGCAAGGGGTAAGAATTGATAAAGCACCTGYGGTGGTGGAGGCAGTGGGTGGGGTGTGTGGTGGTGGTGGTGGTGGTGGTGGTGGAGGTGGAGGCAGCAGGTGTGGTGGGTGGGTGTGGTAGTAGTAAGTATGGTGATATATATATATTTTTTCTGAGTCAGAGTGACACTCTGTATCCTAATCTGACTTCACGTATTATACAGTCCAGGCTGGCCTCAAACATATGATTCTCCTGCCTCAGGCTCCCAAGTGCTGAACTTATGGGTTCGTGTCACTCTCCCTGGTATAAGTATTGTTAATCCACTGTTAACCCACTACTAATATTCACGAGAAGTTCTTACTCTAAGAACTCTTCACAACATTCATTTTACCGTAAATAAGCTAAGCTATTGAGGAACAGGGCAACTGGACTCCCTAGGAGATAACTGTTAACTCCTCTGTGGTTCCCTGCTTGCCTTGGGTCAAGGGTTCTCATCCAGCAGCGGGGATGAACCTCCCACGCCGGCACCGCTTGCTTTCAATGCTCCGTGACCGGCTTGAGGAAACTACACAGCGTTGACAGCTGCTTGCTGCTAAAGTGTGACTCCAGCTCCGGGACTCAGTCCTGGCCATCGTAGCTCCAATGTTGGCCTTCGCAACCCTCGGT
>BDUI01013972.1:19755-31655 GCA_002335545.1 Apodemus speciosus | reverse complement strand
AAAATGATGTCTCAGTGAATCTTTATACAGCACTATATTATAGATCCTTCCCTATATAATGCCTTTCCTTTTGTATCCCCCCTTGTAAATATGCTGTACCTACTGATTACAAATTGTCAAGCCACTGACCCACTGAAGAGTGTGTTTTAAGACTGCATGCAAGGCAGCTCTCATCTAAACTGTAACTGACAATGAAGACATGAAATTCAAAACTGCCTGTATAAATACTGTAACACTAAGAAAGCTCTTTCCAGTCATAGTTGGCCTGTCATCTAAGATTTTGTCATGTTCTCATATTATTTCAAATTTTAAGCAAATTTTTTAAGTAAAATGTCCATAAATGTTTCAC
Source organism: Apodemus speciosus (assembly GCA_002335545.1). Lineage (NCBI taxonomy): Eukaryota > Metazoa > Chordata > Mammalia > Rodentia > Muridae > Apodemus > Apodemus speciosus. The sequence goes on along the minus strand of BDUI01013972.1, from coordinate 31,306 downwards.
CAGCTCTCAGAATAAGCRCAGCCCACTGGAGGAAGCCTGAGTTCTGGTGCTGGATATTATGGTTCAAAACTGAAATGTCTCCCAAAGGCTATTCTTGAAGTTGGTCCTAGTTGGTGGCAGTATCTGGAGTTTCTGAACTCTCAGAAGGAGGATTTAGTTGCAAGAGGTAGGTTACTAGGAGTGGGTCCTTTAAGACACTACGCTGTCCAGGCACTCCTGTCCTCTTTCCTGGCCTCCACTGTGTGAGAAGTTCTGCCAACCCTTTCCTACACTGAACAAAAGTCTCCTAAAACTTTTTGTCAGGTGTGTTGTCACAGTGACAAAAGGCCTTGACTAATGCAGAATCCTGATTCCAGAGACATAGGCCAGTTGCTGTCATTGACTAACCAAGGCCACGTGGTTCTTTGAACTTGGTTTGTAGGGAAACCGCCTAGAGAACAGCTATGATGGCAGAGGAAATGCTTAGCTGAAATTCCAGTGGAGCTCAGAAAACTATGTGACTGCTTGCTGTGGCCACGTTTACAGTGAAAACCGGATGCAAAGGGCAGACAGACAGATTTGAAAACCTTTGTTTGTTTAGAAAAACTACCCAAGTTTGAAACATGAAGACRTGGTTTCTGAAGAGCTTGGTGCCATTTTAAAAGAAGCCAGTTCTTTTCAATGATAAAGACGCCACAGGAACAWGTCAGGAATTGGCCGAATGCCCATCCACTGCAAAGAGTAAACAATTTAGAAGATTTTTCATTGTGAAATCAGTGCCTCTAGGGCACTATGACCTCATACCGAATAAAGTTATTTCCCTAAGATTATTTCACCATTTGATCTATCTACCCAGGCACTCCAAGACCTCTTACACTGTCAGCAGACTTTAGTGTAGTTTACTTGATGCTAGTTTTGTAGACATATAGAATTAAGGTTTCTACTCAGATTTCAAAGGAAGTCTTAGAAGTGAGACAATGTGTACACAGAGTTCCTGAAAGGGAAATGCATGAAGCTGTGGGAACAAAGCCAAATATACAAGTGAACACCAGGAAGTCAAGAGATTTCAGGAACATGGGATTATTCTGAGGCATGCTGCAGGCAACAGGAAAAGCTAGCCTTAGAGAGCCATGTGTGTTTGGCCGTCAGTGGGAAGAGTCCCTCCTAGAGCTGGGCTCAATGCTTTGGAAAAGCAGGTCTCTTCCTCCTATCATAACATCACTCACATATCCTGGAGACTTGCAATAAACTATAAATTTCATTTCTATAAGTCCATTCCTCCATTTTGGAATGAAAATCCTTACTCTTGTCATTTTATGTTTGAAGTCTCCCTACCTGATTTTAGAGGGGCTGGCTACCTTTAAAAGCTTGCCTTGAATCTTAGCAGAAATCTTGGACTTGAACTTCTACCCCTCACAGGCTGACTCTTAAAGGCTTRGTCATGATTAGAAGCACTACTTCGGTAGGTTCTAGGAACTTTAAGAGGTGGATATAGCTAGAAGTAGGTCACTGGAGCACTGTTCCTACGGGTAGTATYTTCTCTTAGTTTCCTGTCTATCCTCCCTCCCTACCTCTGCTTCATGGCCACCATGATGGACTTAAACCTCTAAAACTGTGAACCAAAATAAACACTTTCTTCCCCTAAGCTATTTTTTGAGGTATCTGGTACCAATGGCAGGAGATTATTAATCTTATTACAAAACTCTGTATACAAAAACATTCTGAAAGTTGTCAAAAATGAACACTTCTATTTTTGAAAAGGAAAAATGAACAAAACCAAACCTCCAGTTACCTTTCCGTTCCTAGCATCCCAGACACAGTAACAACAGTATAACTGAACTGGACTCCAAGCTAACCACCTGGAATCCCTTTGGCACTGTAAAACTCTGAAACAATGGCAATTATTTTAAACTACTAAAAATCTGTCTTATTTCATAACTATAAAACAATCCATTATCATTAGTTGAATAGCACGGTTTCCTAAATGGCATACAGTACTGTCCAGACACATAATTTTACAGGAAGAAGAAATCAAAGAATTTTCATTGGTTTAAGATTATTCGCCAAGACCTCACTAAAACAGCAATTAACCCTGTTAATTTCTGAAGCTTGTAGAGGGAGGACCATATAACTAAAATAGCAATAGCAATTGACCTTTTGTTTTATAGTACTTCTGGGCACCCTCTGGATAAGGTTACCCTGGTTCATTAACTTTAATAACCCTTCCTCTTAGGCTCTGAGTTCTCAATGTTCTTTCTGAAAAGCAGGTCTCTTTGTACGCATAAACTCTCACAGCAAAGAAAGCCCACATTTCCACAACAGCCTCATTGATAGCTGAGCAAAATAAAATCTGGCACAGGGCAAGCATCCCAACAGAATTAAGCCAAGATGTCATTCCTGTCCGTGGAAGCTTTGTGGTCCAACTGAAGCAATAATACAGTGAAATGAATTCTGTAAAACTTATTTTTTAATATACCCGAATAACARWGGCATAACAAAATTTAATTACATTACCTGATCACTTAAGTCTCACAAAGATAAATCATCTGGAAACAAATACCAAAAAGTGGTATAAAAGATAAAAAGGTTTAAACTATGAAGCTATCTAAAGAGAACTATGGTAAGAAGTACAGTGTAGAAAAGAAAGGAAAAGCATAACTCTTAGCAGGGAATCTGGCCCACTGGAAATCCAAGCCCACACACAAGTCCTATAACAACACCCTGTAATCCTGAGGCAGCACAACCTTCCTCAGGCAGCAACCTTCTTCTTTTCATTATTTCCCCTTAAAGGAATACAGGCTATCCTGGCTATGCATTTCTCTTAGCATCCCAACAATATCTATTTAAGATTAAACCACTGATTTGAATTCACAAACCACTGAAAAGAAAGTTGGAATTGTCCCTTATCCTTGAAGAACTTACAATMTGGTTGTGACTATAAAGGGTATGTAAGTGACCACAGGGCAGAGTAGAATGAGTCCCATATGAAGGTAAAAAGCACAACAGGTGTTCTACAAGGGGAAGAGTACGGGGCTGAGGGACAAAAAACAGATTTGTGGTAAGAGTAGCTTTGCGTTCTGGTAATTAAAATGAGGCACAGAAAAGCTGTGCAAGCAAAGTAAAATGAGTAACTGATGCRGAGACAGCAYGCRACAGTGCTTTRAAGGCATACACTCCCAAGTCAGGCTTCAGTCTCGACTCTAACTACAGCTGTGCGACCACTARCGTTCTTGAACTCCCAGTTTCCTAATTTCTAAAATGCGATATAGTTATCTTTCATAAAGACTCAGTGAAGACTAAACCTACACATTGCATTCAAAGAAGTTAAACTATGTGATGAATAAGTAAATTAAAGAAAATGTATAAAAAATAAGGACACAAAGGTAGTAGCCAGACAGAAGTTTAAAAAGACAGGCAGTGACTAGATCAAGTCAAAGCTCAACTGTTAGGGCTTAAACTTAACCCCACAGACACTGAAGGGACTGCAGAAAGCCTTAAGCAGAGGGGTTAGGATCTGAACTTGCTGCAGAACTGACTGAAAAGGAAGTCAAAGGGAATGAGAGAGATCGGTGGTAATATGATTAATAGTAACCTATTTACAAAATTTTAAGCAAATTTCATTTAAGAGACCACATCAGGCAATCACCAACAATCCACAAATTAGTATTTCACAAATGTTACAATTAAACTGGGATTCCTCAGTATAAAGGATATAACATTTAGTACTATAATCAAATAAGCCATGGATCTACAGTGCTACAATTTACACATTGAACATGAATTAAAAATAAGAGAGGCATATTAACACAAGTAAAGAATTTGGCCTTTGTACACCATTTGCACACTTTTTTTTTTTAATTTTACAGTAAATGGGCTTTTTACTTCAAGTACTCAACTATAGTATCTACCACTCTGCATAGTAAATCAGAATGCTGATTGCATAAACCTCCACAAGATGGCACACTACAATTAAACAAGTTTGTCCGTTTTGAAACTATAGACTGTATCAACTATGTTCTAACAGATACTGCCAACAAGTYAGGCACAAAATCAAGTGTCAACAAGAAGGCAGGAGCCAGTGAAATGGCTGAGTGGATAAAGCCTCATGAGCTGAGTTGTCCTCTGACCTCCATTTACACATCATGACACTCACACCCAAACATAAATCATACACAAGAAAAAAGGCAGAATAATAGCCACATGAATGTCTGATTGTAGTTAACAACCCAAACTCCTCTTTTTTCACTTCATTAAAAATCTTAAGGGAAACTGAGATAGTTTTTCTTAAGCGCCTCAATATGATTGCTGCAGAGGAAGTTCAGGCTTCAGACAGTTACAGAGGAGAGCCTGTGACAGCTCCATCAGCTTCTTTGCCTGAGTCCTATAACCTACTCRGAGGGCAGTTGTGGGATTTATACTTTAAGTTCCTAAAATTCAGCAACAATTACACAGGAAGAATAAATAGCCTAACATAAGACAGTCTATACTGAAAAAAAAAAAAAACCTGTCTTTTCACACAATCTGTTTTACCTAAATCACAGTTGAAACCCAATTCACAATTAAAGAATATTAAGTAAATAGATACAGTAGGACAAAGTATCACACTCCTCTGCTACAATATGATTCTCATATGATAGAAGAAGTTTTGTCAATAAACTATTAAAATTTAAGCGATTGTAACTTTTATGGTTACTTTATCCTTGGATCAGGCATTAAGCAAGCTTCCAATCAAACTACTGACTGGAGGGAAAAAAAACACTRAACCTTAGAAACTATTAACCAGAATGTTTAAGAAAACAATGTATATGAAACACCCAGGGAAGGAACAACTGCTTTGGCATACAACCACATGAAATAAGCCAAACTAAAACTTACTTAGCTTCACAGGCACGTACCATTATGCATAGCTATACTTGGCTTTTAATTTACTTCCATATGTGACTCACTGCTGTTTGTGGCTATTTTTTTTCCCTTTTAAGCCTTGCTGGGAAAGGAGCACGACAGCTAGTGTATCTTGCATCTGACCTACTGCTAATCAACATGCCTAGTACAGGCATGAAATMGCACAATGCTCCACTCCATCCAGCCCTACTCAGACCTCAATTAACTCATATAAACTCTGAGACTAGGAGAAACCTCAACAACAAATAGACTCAAACAGGTAAGATAGAGAGGTTTGTTGAAGACCTGCTCTTGGACAGCCACATGCCCTACAAHAGCAGAGGAAAACAACGCAAAGACTACATAGCATTGCACTTAGCTAGGAAGGCCCTTAGCACGCCTTATTCCCATCTCCTTTTAGAACATGCATAACTGACCACACTAGAAGAATAATCATAGGATTAGACAAAATTAGTGCAGAATTTAATAAAACCTTTTACAGAACCAAGAACAATGTTCTTCAAACTATCCCATAACACAGAAAGAAAAGACTGTTTTTAAACTCATTCTATAAAGCCAGTATTATCCTGGTATCAAATATAAAGACCTAACAAAAAGAACATATATACTATATGAATATATATGTAAAAATCCTTAATAAAAATATTACAAACCAAATTCAATTACTATCCTGAGAGATTATACACCATGATCGCATTGATTTCATTCTAAGAATACAAGGATGTATCAACATATGCAAATTAACAAATGTAATACAACATATAAACAAGAAGGCAAAAAAAATCACCTGATCATCTTCATATGATAGCAGATATGTTGAGTGAGAAAATTGAAAGCATTTCATCTAAAATTGCCATTCTTATTTAATGCAGTATTTTAAATTTTCAGCAAAGTAATGTGAGAGATTAAAGGGTTACAAGTACAAAGAAAGGGAGAGAGAGGGAAAGGGAAGAGAGATGAAGAGAGGGGGCAAGGATGGAGAGAAAGAAAAAGAGATACTGATTAACAGATTACAAGTAGAGAAGCCATCATAAAAAGATTAAAATTAGGTACTAGTAGATGGCTACACCAGTAAACATCAGGACCTGAGTTTGATTCCAATGTCCAGCTTGTAATCCCAGAACCAGGGAGACAGAGACCAGGAGACAACCATCCAGTCTAGACRAACTGGTGAACTATCTCCAGAAGCAAAATGGACAGCAAATGATGACATCTACTGTCACCCTCTGTCTCTACTCCACATGCATAAATGTGCAAAAATAYATRCATGGGTKTACACACATGAACATGARTACACACAAGATGTGTGTTAACAAACAAGATTAAATCACATGACTGTAATAATCATTTCTATTATACTTGTTAAGAATACAATTTCTATAGTTAGTCAAACAGGAATGGTGACATGATCGTGGTCCACTTAGAATCTGCTACAATTCTGTCTCTAGTCCATTAAATAGATTATGGTAGGAAAGTTGTCCACACCTTCATCTTCTGAGCTTCCCAAGAAGAACCTCTGTTAAATTTCATCTTCAGTCATGTTGTTCAAACTAAGCTCTGTCTTGACATTTGTCTATCAGTTGAATCTTTATTTTCCACTCCAAATTCCATAACCTGTTTTTAATTATCTTTCTGTCATCGTGCACGTTCCCTGTCATGGATGGTCCCTTTCCCTCTGCAGCGTCTGCCTGTTAAAGGTCAGCTGTACGTGTCAAGGTCACCAAGCTGAGGCAAAGTGCACTCTGCTGAGGAAACTTAAGGTGCTTTTCCATACCGTTTTTACTTAGTGTGTTAATCACAAGGAAACAATCTATATACAAATCTGCCTCTCTGATAAACAAACCTAGGCAAGCCTGTTACTCTGACACAGGAGAACAAGYGCCTAAGAGGTTCGCCGTGTTGCGTGTTGCAGCCTGCTGATGCGGGACAGACAGGCAGGCGAACATTCGCGAGAAGGGCACAGAGTGGGAAACCAGATCCTACACCTTGAGAGAACAGTTTTCCCAAGACTCTAATAGTATTCTCAAATTCTAAAGTTGCTATATATTTAACACAGTTTAAAGTGAAGTATTCAATCTAATTACTAACAGTTGTTGAAAATAACCGAGACTTAGTATCCAAACTACATTTTTCTAATTATTCACAAAATAATATGAGTCTACAAAATAAATCTTTTTACTCCTTAAGTACTAAGGCAGCACAACAAAGTAACAAGATGGTGTAAAAGCTCTTAGAAAAGAGTAAAATGCTGCTTGAGCAACTACTGGCATTGTACAGAGTGAAGGTTTATAAAGTAAAACAACAGGAAGGCCAAGGCTCTCTTAGGGCATCTGGTGTCATCAGCACGGCAGCACCCTCACTCACTGTCAGCTTTCAGACAGGCAACCAGTGCCTGTTGTCTCTGCTACTCAGTTTTATGAAGAATATTTAACCTTAATCATAAATTGACAGAGAAGTGTCCACTCTTATAAACTATCTTAAATGTAGGCAATGATAMATGTGGCCTGCAGCTTTAGAATGACTGAAACACAGCTCAAGTGACTCACCTGTCTGGACGTCAATGACCATCTGATGGCCCCCTCTCATTCCTGGTCGGTTATCTTCTCCATCACCTGGAAAAGAAAATATATTTTCTATATAGAAATAATAAAACTTTATATTCTAGAGGAGTAATCCCACTGTAGTCTATAAAGAGTAGTAGCAAACATTCGACATGTACTCCTTCAAAATATTAAAAGTAAAAGAATTTATAAAGGAAAACATACTTTTGTTTCAAGGTTACAGGATTCTAGGATACAATGTGTCTGCACATGTGCTTAAGATCAAAAACAGGTCCCCCCAAATAATAAGCAAGGATTCAACCAGAGTTACATTCTTGGCCCTAAGGTTACAGGATGCTAATATCACATCTGATAAAAACCAGAAGGCCTAAGGTTTTCTAAATAAATCTCCCATTAGTTGAAATAAATTAGTCTGGCAAATAAACGTCCCTGGTTTTTATATGTAAATTGACATCTAGCTCCGTACTAATTACACAGGAACACTATAAAATAACTGAACCGTCAACTTTTATACAGTCATAAGTTACTTACTGATAAGGAGTACTTTATGAGAATTGCATTGTTAGGTGGATTATGTTTTTGTGTAAACATCAGTATATTTATACAAATCTACATGGCTTGCCTATTTTATACCTGGCCATATGGCAAAGCATGTTACTACACTAAGTAGTAACTTCGGGCAACTACAATGTCTGTATTTTTCAGAATACATAATTACAGAAAGGGTTCAGTACTTACACTAGATAGGAAGGTAAAAGCTCCTGGGATCATCATTATTGACCAAAATGTCACTATGAAACCTATGATTGTATACAGAAACTGGAACCAAGCCAAATTCTTTCCTCTACTCTGTCTGACAATCCTTGCTCCCTGTCACAGCTTGGTGCCCTGAGATCCTGCAGATCACTGTCACTGAGGCTTGCCCTCTTCTCTCTTCCAGCTAGGATGATATGTTTCTCTCAAAAATAAATTAACAAAATACTAAGATATTAATTTTTAGCATTAGTGTTTTGTGTATTTAATGTTTGTTTGCAATATGTGTCTGAATAAAACCACCTTGCATAGGACATAAAAATACAAGTATGTTCACACAATATATATAAGTTCAAGAGGAAATTTTAGTGCATCGGAATGATTAAAGCTATAAAAGGTTTCTCACAAGGGAAGAGAAAGTCTTGGAAATATATGAAGACCACAAGAACCAAATGAATGCCTCAGAACCATCTTTCTTTAATGTAAATATATGAGGAATAAAACATGCTTCTATCTGACAAAAGAAGACAATCTACAATACAGAACAAAAATCTCCCCATACAAAAATAAGGGGTTAACGAAGAAGACTCAACTCTGAATCAGATTCTGAGTTTGAAAAACAAAACAAACCAAACAAACCAGTCCCTATTAAACATAAAGGCCCTGAGGATCTGCGCCTTCCAGAAGAAAGCATGAAAGCAATCACTAAGGCATTCAGATACTCAAATCAAGTGCCTCTAAGATGCAACTGTACTGTGCTTTAATTAGAATTATAATGTCAACCTTATTATTATCTGTGTATAAAGTTCATCATTTGTTCCTTTTATTCTCAAAAGGTCCTGCTGTGTTTAGATATTGTAGAGTTAGGTTTCCAGGAGTATACAGACTGACAGCAGTGTGCCTCTATAAAGTAGTTTGGAACAGCATTCTGTGTGAAGAATAAATAGCACTGTTCCATATTTGTCATCGTGATGAAACAAGAACTTAAAAGAAAGTTTAAATACAGTAACCTAGGGCTGGGATTATCACTCATCAGGGAGAGTCTACCAAACACGTATAAGATCAGAGTTCAACTGCTAGCCTCAGGAGAAAAAAACTTTGTATAATAATCCATTCTGCCATCTAGCTAAATAATGTATGCTTTCTCTAATAGAGAAGGAGAATGTTTAGGCCATCTAATGAAAATAGACTGTAAGAAAGAAACAGAACAAGCCAGGTGGTGCAGCTCACCTTTGGTGCTCTTAGGAATAATCTGACTCCACCGTGGCTTATACTCCTGTTGACTGATGTACTGATTGAACAAGCCATCTGCAAATATAAAAAAATAAGAATTTATTTTATTATATGTATTATTTTATATATATAGCTTCCCAGTATGCTACCCAAATATAAATAGTAAATTATTAGTTGACATAACAACAGAAACAAACYGCATCAGCAGCAGCCCATATTAAATTCATGTTCCCGTGATGAGTGCACTAGTTGCTGTAAAGTTACTAATGCACTCAATGGATAACTATGTGACCTCAACAAAGACCTTGCAAGAAGGGAAGTGCTGAGAGAAAAAAAAGTAARGACAATTGAAGGCTAGAAACCAGAAGCACCAGAAAATAATTCATGAATAATCTGAGTATATATTTTATTTCATGGAAATACAACCATATATACCTTAAAAATGATTTAAATACAAATGGAGAAAAGGGAGAATAATGAAAACCTGAAAGAATATCTGCCCTGGTGATTTCTCATCACAATTCTCTATTTGATTTATTATTTTTAAAGTCTTAGCTTCTTGCAATAATCAATTTTTGAGTTCCAATATCTTCCCATTAAAAGTACTTAAAGGCCATACATTTTGTTACCAGAATACAAAAACAAAAGGAAAAAAGACAAAGAAGGAAATATGAATGCCAACAGCTTTGGTGCAGGTACGTTATAGTACAACCTCAGAGAAAGAGAAAATACTTTCAAATTCAAATTCCAGTTTTCTTTAGGCACAAACTGACAAAGAGATAAAGGTACTGCCAGGARCAATGGAACTGTATTTTATGGATGCTGCCAAGTGTTAGAAATCTGTTGTGTCGTAGTTCATTTAATCCTAAGAACAACCTTAAGAAGGATTGCACCTCTCTATTTAAGATGGCAAAGTGCCTATTTGGAGAATTAAGGAGATTCATCGGACTTACAAATATCTTAATTAGTGGGTCGATGACTGGGATTCCACTTCGCTTTTCTTCCGAATCTTCGCTCGGAATACTTTTCATCTTTGTCCTGGAGGAGTTACTACACTAGCTACTGACTTGATACAGAGACTGCACTTCCCCTACACATCTATTCTACTCCAAGTGATTATCACGCCCTCGTTTCTGTCAAAAATTTACAAATGATATCTAGAACCAAATTCTAGATAAGGAAACAGGAGGAATATTCTAGAGGACTTGTAAGCAATGTTTCATGCTTCTAAACAGATATAAGCCAAGAAAAAAAAGAGACTTTTATTACTCTGGACACATTTTCATACACATATGCAATATATAAAGTACACAACTACTAAAACTTATTTGTAGACCTAGGGAAAGAGTCAACTGTGTAATAATGACAGAGCAGAGAAGAGAAACTAGAGCAATGAATCAACGACCAGGAGAGCCACCTCCTGCTGGGCTTCTTGTTGGGTCACAGTCTCCTTTCCCAGCTATGCACATACATGACTGAGAGCGCACTTGCTCTCACGAGCCTGTCCTTGACCTACTCTATCTGAATGAGAGTCCCTGACACTGAAAACAGAGACTTGCTCAGAACACACTAAAACGCCTCTTTTCTACGACTTGCACACTGGAACTTACACAACCACCTTAACAGCTTTCTTTTCTGGGTTACTCACGAAGCTGCTGTAGCCAACCCTCTACAGTCACGAATGCCTGTCTTTGCCTTTTTAACCTTATAAAATCAGTGGGACAAGCAAGTTCCTTTATACATCAGCACCCAAGCTAGACGTCGTGGCTCCTGCCTATACTCCTTGCACTTTGAAGGCTGAAGCACAAGTACTACCTTAAGAATGAGGCCAGCCTGGGCTATATGGTAACTTCCAGGCATCCTGGGCTACATGTAGTCCAGGTTCCATCTCACTCCAGCTTCTGACACACTCCGAAGTCGGCACTTGTGTTTTCACGGCTATAGGAAGGAGAAGTACACGCAGCACCATGTGGTTTCCTGAGTGTTTCTACTGCATCATCTACCCCTCCATGGAGTCTAGCTTTACTCTGCCTTCCTGACCAAAACCTTCTTCATCAAAACATCTGGGAGTCTTTTCCCTGCTTCCAGATAAAATGTGTTGGGCTCTTGTTCATTGTAGTAAC
>BDUI01013963.1:0-15367 GCA_002335545.1 Apodemus speciosus | reverse complement strand
CCCGGCAGGGCTGGGGATGTAGCTCGGTTGGAGAGCGCTTCCTTAAAACGTGACACCTAAGATTTGAGCCCCAGCAGCGCATAAGCCAGGCAAGGTAGCACACACAGAGTTCTAGTACGTCCAGAGAAAACAACTGGCCACCACATGGGGTTCTCCAGAACATGCTGGAAGAGGAAGCCTCCAAATGAAGAAGGCTAACCCATTGAGATGTCAGTATTTTGTTTCTTGGTAGTAAGGTCTCCAAGATGCCTTAGCACTTATATTGATATTTGGACTGGTCAGCAGTTATCCTAGCATATTAGAGTACACTCTAGTATATTTGGTATTTATAGTGCTGAGATTATATAGYGTAGAGCAAGTGATCTCATTTTGAGAGACTCCTGGGAAATCTGCAAGGCTAAGAAATGAGGCCTCAAATCACAAAGCACCCCTGGTGGAGTCCAGACTAAATGGGCCTAASAAAGCCCAGGATGTCCTATTTCTTTCTAGCCATGATAAGTACAGTGACGCAAACTCGGCGCACGCTTTTCTGATTACCCATTTTTTTTCACTTATACCCATTAACAGTCCACATTGCATACCTAAAGGAACACAACCGCAACTAAATGGAAAGGCAGTTTAATACCATTGTGCAAGTAACTACATGCTTCCAGGAAGCTGCAAGAATTGTTAAGACTAATATTAAACAATAAGTTTATGGGAAGACTCAAGTAAGGGAATTGTTGAAACCTRTGCTTACAGATGACAAGACACAGGACTGATACTGATCAAATGGTCTTAGACACCAGCATCCACAGCCCCTAGGACTTACTCAAGGTGTCAGCCAAAAACAAACTACAGATTCACGATCAAATATTACAACATATCTACAATGTTCACGACTCACATGATGTCATCCTGCTATCCCACCCTATGCTGCCGAGCCTGTGCTCAACCAGTAGAACCCATAATTTTAATCAATAGTGTGTAATTAAAATATCATTTGTAAAGTCACTGTTAAAAAATACCCAAGGTTTTTTTTTTTTTTTAACAGAACCCAGGTAATGTACTCCAACATCAAATACAAAAATGTTGTCTACTACAGAATTCAAAACACTCCTTCCCAGAGTTTGACTGTTCCGCCTTCCAAGGAATGACACTAAAGCCAAAGATGGTGTAACATCTGGTTCTTCCATGAGCCCATTTCCACAGCTTCACAAACGAGTTCACTCACACAATACTTAGACTAACATAATTTTGGATCACAATGCAAAACAGCTGTCACACCCCTGTGAAATTAACAGCATAAGAAATCAGGAAAATCAAAATATCAAACTAAGTAGAAATCTTTTAAGTCCATCCACCCCCACTCTAGGGACGCATAGTCTAACACCTTAGTTACTTTGACACACTGCTTGATTAGTGAATCATTTTATAATGTAGCCATGACTCAAAGATTCGAATTACAAATCACCTTGTTCCGGTTTGTGTATGCCGAAAGCTTCCCGATACAAAGCTATTGGCTGAAAATTTGGCACCATGCTTAAGAAAGTACAAAACAGATATGCTCTTTAGATTGGCTGACTTAGAATTTTTGGTTCCAGGTTCAAATTCCTGGGAAATACTTAGGAATAATAAAATCAACATCAATGCTATGTGCCCCAGGCTTTTTCCCTTCATTATTCTAGGAAATAAAGGCATAACAGTAATCTCACAATTTTGCTGTTGGATAGAAAAATCTTAAGCATATCCCACTTTCTCACAAGTGATAGTTTGGTTAGATTATCAAGCATAAGAGTAAGAATCAAAGCATGGTATTCCTTTCCAAAACTCTAAGTATTAGTATGAAAAGATTCACATATAGCCGCACCAATCGCTTAAATGGCCAGTGTGCACTGTGATCCTGAAGCGCTTTACCTAACAGAGTTCACCAGAGCCTGGAGCAGAAGTGACTTCTATTTAAAATGCACCTGAGGCAGCAACCTTGGGGGACAGATYTTCACCTGTTCTGTCAAGGCCCAAAAGGAAGACCAAACACAGAGACAGAAGCTTTGGCATTAAGTCAGAGCAGGGTGTGTCCAAATGGCAGTGCCGGGTGCTTATAGGAGACAGGACTTCCCGAGGTAAGTCCTCAGGGACACGGAGCCTGCACGGGGGCGGCGGGCGCCACCACCGCCGATCCCCGGCCGGGCGTCCCGGGCCTGCGCTGTCGCTTACCCTCCGCCCGCTCGCTGCAGCCGACCCGCTTCCCGGCGGAGCAGCCCAAAGCATTGCGTCCAGCAGCAGTTCCCCATCGCATGCCGCCCGGAGCCGCCGCTCCTCCTCCAGCCCCGAGCGCGAGCCCAGGCGGAGCAGCTGCATCCGCGCCGGCCGGAGCTCGGCAGACGGCGACGTAGGGAACAAAGGCCGCCGCTAGGCCCGCGGGCTCCGGGCTACCGCGGCGCGAGGGGCGAGCGCAGGGCCGTGGGGTCCCGGGTCGCCAGCCGTCCGCATGGCCTGCTTGCCACCCGCCCGCGCCCGCKCCCGTCACCGCCCCGGCAGCCGCGGGAGGCCCGCGCCGCCACGCCTCCTGCCCCTCCCGTGCTCCCATTGGTCACGTTTCTGGCGGCTCCGCTTCCGGCGACTGGCGTGTGCGTCATTTCCGCTAGCTTCCGGTTTGGCTGTCTCTGCCTGGCAGGAGGCGCTGTTCTTGGGTGTAGGTGCTGTGTGTTGAACCCTGATCCGAGACGGTGAATTGCCCCCACTCTGTGCCGTTTCTGGCGTCTTCGTCRCTCGCTGTCAAGCAGTGGGGACCATGCAGGGAGCCTCGAACGCAAGCTTAGCCTTCGAACTTTGTACCTAAAGCACACGAGCCTCTCCCCTGCAGCAGCGGGTCGAAAGTCACCCCGCGAGTGCGTTCCAGTACTGCACCAGAGCTAGAGGTAGAGCCGAGGGACTCATTGCCATTACTTAGAATACACCCAGAGTTTTTTGTATTTTGTTTTTTTAATTCTTCAAATATTCTCGTTTGYGGGGTAGCGTATCCTTGTTATACTGCCAGCGTACTGGAGAGACACTGTGTACTACTAGCCGGATTTTCTTTTATTAAAAACGAAAATTTCTAGCTTGGGGATGTAGCTCGGTTGGTGGAAGTGTGGTGGAAAATCTGCAGTCACAGCACTTGAGAGATGGAAGCAGAGTCATAAATTCAAGGTCAACCTCATACACTTTAAATTGGAGGTTGCGTGAGACTCTGCCTTTTTTTTTTTTTAAATTAAAAGTTAAAGTAACTTCAGGTGGGGAAGATGAGAACCAGGGGAAATCAGCAAAAGTTCTTGGGTTTTCAGGAGAACAAGGCTGGGGTAAAAGATCCATGTCCTCAAATGCTACCCCAATGCCCGGTTTTGGACACCGGGTAGCTTTAAAAGCAGAAGGCAGAACTATGTCTGGGAGTTGGAGGTCAGCCTGATCTACAGAGCTAAGTTCCTGGCCAACCGTGTCTATGTAATGAAACCCTGTCTCCACCCCAATTGGATATAAGGCATAGTTTCATAAATGCCTAATTCGGTGGATAACACACTTCACTGATAACCAGATATTACTATTTTAACCCACTTTAATGTGAGTGAAATCATTACATTGAAAAAAATAGTACTGCTAGCAAAACATTTTTTGAACTACTCATTGTGTTGGTTCTTACCGTCAAGGCCAACCATGGCAATTTCTTAGCACTTAGTGTACTTGACTCTTTGGTACTTAAGTACACAAGCTGACAGCTCTCGAATGCCAGTGACATGGCTTAATGCTTTCCTAAATTGTCACTGCATTTTCCTTCTCTCTTCCAGTACCTGAAATCAATAGTCATAATGTACTCTTGGAAATCGAACTGTAAGTGTTTAAGGAAGCTGGTACGCACACCCTCTAGGTATTACCCATAGTGTTGTTGAACATACCTTGAGCAAATGGGTGCAGAAAGCTATGCTAAACTGAAAAGCCAGTTTGTATTATGTTATTATAGTTACAGGAAATTTTTAAAAAGACAAAGTGATACAAATGACAAGCACAGCAAGGAGTCCCAGGGGCAGGTGATAAGAAGTGGATCTGTGGTAGGAAGTCTGCATTGGCTCTATGGATATCAGCATACCCTTGTTTGTGGTACTGTCCTGTGGTTTTTGTCAGACACTGCTATTGAGGGGAAGTAACTTAAGATATAATGATGATAATAATAAATAATACTCTATATTCTTTTAAAAGGTGTGTGTGTGTGTGTGTGTGTGTGTGTGTGTGTGTGTGTGCCACATGTATACACATGCCCTTGGAGGCATTAGAAAAAGGCATTGGATCAACATAAGTTGGAATTGAAAGTGGTTGTAAGTCACCAGATGTAGATACTAGGAACCCAGCTCAGGTCCCCTGACCCATCTCTCCAGCCCTTCTGTATTATTTCATGAAACTTCATGTGACACTGTGATAATTGCTTATTTAAGCTTAAGAAATAGGCTGGACATGATGGTGGAGGCCTTTAACCCCAGCAGTCAGGAGGCAGAACCAGGTAGACCTCTGTGATTTTTTTTAGATCTGCCTGATATATATATAGTGGAATTCCCGGCCATCCAGAGTTACACTGTGAAACCCTGTCTCAAAAACAACAACAAAGCTTAAGGAATTACAGCTGCAGACCTGACAGGGTACTTCCCATAGGTGCTCTTAGAAACCTCTGTGAAAAGCAAATTCTAATATTGGTTAAATCAGGTCTTCCTTAGGATGTGAATGGTCTATAAAATCAATGTAGATGAATAAACCTTTAAACAAAAACTTCACTAAGCAAATCTAAGCAACTTAGAACAAGTCATTCGCTTGCCAACTGAAATGGTTTGCAACTGAGATACCCCATCATGTGCAAGGGTGCAGTGAACTGGCACTCTCTTGAACCTCAGACAATAAAAATTGTTATGGAAAATCATTTGAAAAATATTTATCAGTCATCACCAAATAAATGGTTAGCGTGAGGGATGGTAAGTTTGCTGCCATGCATATTATGCAGTCATCAGAAATATTTTTGAAGCTAATAATAGAGGAAATGCTTTTTGACTAACGTGTGGAAAATGCTAGTTGTTTGCTGTTTTGTTTTTTGAGATAGGGTCAGCTTAGGCTGAGCTCAGCCTCGGGATTGTTTCTGCCCTACTGCTGAGTGAGTAGTGCCGTTATAAGTGTGTGCCTCCAAGCTGAGGGGGTAAAACTTTCTGAAGAAATATGTGAGATGCAGTTCTGAAGCTGTTCATGCAGTTAGTTGACTATTGTTGGTTAAGAACTGATGGAAAGAAAACACTGTAGCCTTGAGGTGTATGCAGCGGGTGAATGTGAAGGAGACCCAGCTCGAGTGACATAGGCTTGGGTTCCTATTAAGCTGTGATCTGTTTCCTTCAAGTTTAGGCAGAAGATGAAGTTAGTAACAGCCATAGCCAAGAATATCCCAAGATACATGTATGGAATTTATCATAGCTAGAGAATGTATTTACATAAAATGAAATGATATGAAAATTGACCAAGTAGAATATTCAGCTTATCACACACAGATCAGCTCTAATAAAGGACTTTTAATGTCAGCTTTCTAGAGAGTCCTGCCCTTGTCTTCCAGGTATAAGGGACTTCTCTTCCTCACCCCTTTCAAAATTCTCTTTGGTAGCATTTTATTATGAGGTTACTTTCTTTATAGGTGCTCTAGAGTCAGGATATGTTTTATACTTTCCAAGTGCCTTCTGATCATGTGATTCCAAATTTGATTTCTTATTGGTTAGTAATCTCTTTGTGTTCTAATACAGTATCAGTTCCTTGGGACATTTTTGAGTTATTTTTTTTTACCAAACAGGGATACAAATTTCTTTTAATTCACTTCATAGTTTAGATTACCAAATGCAGGATATGGCATATGACCAGTGTAAAAAAAGAAATTACGATAAACCTTGTCAACAAAATAAAACTATTTCCAAACTTGCTTTCAACTGCTTAGTCTATTAATCCCTATGCTCTATCATACGGACTTTCCATACCCTTCCCCTCCCCCTTCCCCCCCCCCCCCCCCCCCCCCCCCCCCCCCCCCCCCGCATTGGGAATGTTTCTGGTTACTAAGTGGACCTTGTAGCTGCTATAGAAGCATCTGTGAAGAAATCCRTCCTCTTCCAGAATTTAACCTTTTAGCCTTACCCTCAAGCACATCCATCATACTACCTGAAGCCCGGTGTTAAGAAAGTATGCCCTGTAGCCAGATTAGTGGCACATGTCTTTATTCAGTATTTGGGAGGCAGACACAGATGGAGCCCTATGAGTTCAAGGCTAGCCTGGTCTACATAGTGAAGTCTAAGGTAGCTAGAGCTACACAGTGAGGTCCTGTCAGGGGTGAGGGGAGGTTAAAAGCAGATGAAATATGTCCTGTGTAAAAGGAAGATTCTCCAATTCTCTGCCTCTTTCAGGGTGACTGAACTTTAAAACATCCAATGAGTTAAGAGGAGACACTGCTTGCTACCTAGTAGCAGTCTTTTATTTTAAAACCTAAAGAAAACAATATTAAGTGCAAGAAACTGGCAACATGATCCCAATGGCTTTTTTTTTTTGTCAGCTTTGAATACTATCCCATGAAAGACCAACTTTCCAGTGCAGGTTTGAATCGACTCTGTATTGCCTAACTCTTTTTTTATACTAACACACAGTATCCCAGCTCCTTATAAATTCTCTACAGGTGAAGAAAGGCTTTTATTAGGTGGAAGAAAACACAAGCACACAGAAAGATCTATAAAACAGAGCAAGGTGAAATCCCTTATTTTTCATGATAGTCTTTTATTTTACATTTGTATAGTTAAATGAGAAATGAGCTATATAGATTCTTTTCAAAGGAAACAAGTGTGTGGAAGTATGTTTAAAGACGCAAATGGTAATTATTTAACAGAATCACTATGAGATTGTCGTCTGCCTTATGGGTGTGTGAGAACTTAGCTTAGTTGCTCAACATCGTTCAGTATAAGACACTAAGTGATTTGCTTCCCTCTTAGCTTGCCAAACATTTCCATTTCACAAAAGAGGCATTCACACAAACGATTATAGAAGCTGTGAATTGCATTGGTTGGGCAGAGTTTCTCAAATTTCTTCGTGCCAAGCCAGCAACCACATCACTAATTAGAAAAGGGAGAATTTAGCACAGAGAATCACTAAGGCAGTGAGTGGTGCTTAATGCTAGAAGGAACTTCTAAGTTCTCACAGAGGGAACAGCTGCCACACCTGAAAACCCCTGGACACTGAATAAGGAAGGAATTTAGAAATTCTGAAGTCCCTTGAAAGTAGACACCGATATCTGAGAGAGTTCATAGGATCTGTGGAAACATGCTACCTGCCATTGTGATAGCAGAGAAAGACAAGGATTGAAGGTGCATACATTGAACCTGCTCACTGTGCAAGGGGGTGCTCACCACTGTGGGAAACATGGCAGGATTCCTTCCTGTTTATCCACCTACTGTCATGTGGTCAGGACACCACCACAAGGTGTCCACATCAAGAACCGCCTGCAATGCCTTCCATTGGGAAATCCTCACCTAGAACCATTTAGATAGAGTCTGCAGGGTCCAGGTCTGATGTCAAGCATCCTGGCAAAGAAACAGCAGAAGTTTCCCATCCTGAATAGAAGAGTATTGAACACTCAAGGGGAGGGGTTGGCACCAAGCTCTGCAAAGGCAGAGGAGTCATGTGATTTCAGCACCTCCCACTGCCAGTGTCCTGTCCTACAATGCGATATTAATAGCTTTCCCATTGAATGGTACCTCCCATGACCCATCCCCTCCATTGAATCAAGCTTCTGACAGTGGCAGAAGTCATACATTAGCTCTGAGGCTAACTCGAAAAAGATGTTAACGCTTCTGCCTACTCTCGAGGCAGGATAGAAAGATGAAGGGCTTAAGGGAATGTGAAAGGAAGAAAACCCTTCACTCCGAAGTGGAAGGTTGAAGTCTCTCACCAGCAGAGAAGTAAAGAATTCAGCATAATTAACATTCATTCTGGAGGTTGCCTACCTAAAGACAACAGTCCTTTCATACAGAAATATTCCAAATAAAAGTGTTCAGACAGCAATTAACCATGCCTTAGCACTGAGTGCATAGGACCTTCAAGTATGGTCTTGTTCCTCCTTTCCTAGTGATCTTCTGGGAATCTCATGGACAGGACTATACATTTTATTTACAGTAATCATACTAGATCATAGCTGCCTTGCACAACTCATGTGATTTAGGGTTTTACCTTATTAGCTGTAATCCTATCCTGAATACCTCAGGGGCACCCTGTCATCTCATTTAAATTTCTCAATAACTCTTTGAGATGTAACCTAAGGAGCCCCCAAAAACATACACCTGACAGCTGTAAAGATACTTAAGCACAGCTCTCTGAGAAGCCCCACCCACACTTGGGTGCAGCACATTTTCCTTTTGGCCCTGGAGCGTCAGTCCATCTTAGAATTTGTCTTAATTAACTCCAACTCTGCTTTATACTGACTCATCCTGACATTCTTCTCTGTGGCAAAACCCAAGAATTCCAACCTGTCTCTAAGAGAGATCTTCAGGTTGCAGTAGGTAGCAGTGTGGAGTTGTCCACTGCTGGTGTTCCACTTATTGTCACCTAGCTGGCAAACATAACTTTGCAAACCCCATTTCAGGCCACAGTATAGGGAGTGGTCCTAGGAAAGGGGACCTTCCGTCATGACACCAGTCAGCACACTTGTGATTCGAGCTGCCTCTAGAAGATCCCTGGTCCTTGCTGTGGGGTCATAGCCAGTGTGATTGATGAAATCCCAGAACAGAGGCAAACATTTGTTCTCACTTCAAATATTACTGTTTTATTCCAGTTCAAAGTTTTAATTTTCAGATTTTAGATCTACCATACCTGGAGTCATGTGCATTGATGCATTAGATAAGCAGATTACTCTTCTGATTTGAAAATAAAACACTTTCCCACASAGCATGGCCAAGAAAGCAAGAGTGCAAGAGAGTTTGGGCAGTAGATGAGATACACGTTCTTTCATGTCCTCGTAGCACCTGGATTCTTAGACCCAATGTCACAACCTGGCACTGAGTCAGAGCTATCAGAGACTAACACCCTCCTCTGAAGTGTAAATCCAAACAAAAGGAAAACACCAAACAYGCCAAGGACCCAGTTATCATTTGAAGAATATTAGGCAAATTCCCAGTGAATTAAAGCCTAAAGAAATGTGGCTTTTCTCTGTTCAACAGGAATGTATGGAGAATTGGAATAATTGCCATAACTTTAAAGGAAAGAAAACCTTACTCTTTAGGAATAATTAGAGGAAACAAAACAAAATTACACTTTAATGTTGCTTTTTAGGAAGTGTCAATAAATTATTTTTTTTTAAACAGGTAGAAAGGAGACCTGCATGTAAGAGCAAACGTAGACAGTGAAAGTGGCCTTTGAGACATAGACTTTGCTACTAGACTGTGATGAGAGGTTTGACAGAGCTGTTACAGCCATGAGAACCAACATGGGTACTGTAGGTTAAGATACGTGGCATCTGAGGGAGATATGGAAATGCCACCAAGCAAATGGGGAACAAGAACTGAATATGATTTTTCTTCTAAAAACATAAGAATCTTATCAGTTGAGCTTCCCAGATGAATGCAGAGTGAAAACATAAAGGAGTAATTAACTTGAAAGCAGTTCATTGCAAACAAAGTGACTATTGATATGTGTGGAAGCAGCGGGGCCATGTCAGATGGCAGGGAACCTGTGCCTGAGTTCCTGGAGAGGAAGAGAGAATTGGATAGAAAAAATATTTGAGAATAATGACAAACAATTTGGGCTTTGTTTTACCTTTAGTTTTGTCTGTTTCCCCAGTCAAGAACTTATATAAGTAGGCTGATCTTGAACGCAGTCCAATTTTATCCACTGCAAATGTAACTTCATAAATAACTGCAACTAACTTCCAAATATGTCTCTGAAAATGTCCAGAACCAGCTTTCCAAATGAAAACTGTCATTTCCTTTTTTTCCAATACTGGATTGATTTCTAGACCAGTCCATGATTGAGTCAGAATAACTGGTCACATTAAAGGAAAGAGAAGAGTCATTATAACTTCTTTTGATTGATTTTTCTAAGTCAGTTTCCACAGTCTCCATGTTCTTTGTCCCACAAGGTCTAAAAGCTTGAAGCAAGGTAGCTTGTCCAATCTGGGATATAGGCAAGCAAAGGTGAGTCAAGAACATATGTCCAGTACAGCTTCCCAGTCGCCATTGTCAGGGCACTCAGCAAACTCACAGGTCAGCATCATTCTTTGTCCCAGCATCAACATGTCGACCAATCACTCTGGCAGCTAGCACACTCCTGTAGCATCCTGTGGAAAAAACATAAACATGGCCTCTTCCCCATATTAAATACCCGATTGGGATCATGCCATATGCCAGTAAGTGGATCCTTCCATTTCACCTAGGCATAAGTATGCCTAGTTGTAGGGTGCCATAGACACTCAGCAGAGAGTTCCTTGGCATCCAAATTTTAAAATTTTAAAAATAAAAAGCATGATTTAAATAATGTGTATGGGGATATAATTCCCCCTTTTTGTTTTTTATGAAAATATTGTTTTAAAGTTTCATGGGCCTGTTCTACAATACCNAGCATGGCCAAGAAAGCAAGAGTGCAAGAGAGTTTGGGCAGTAGATGAGATACACGTTCTTTCATGTCCTCGTAGCACCTGGATTCTTAGACCCAATGTCACAACCTGGCACTGAGTCAGAGCTATCAGAGACTAACACCCTCCTCTGAAGTGTAAATCCAAACAAAAGGAAAACACCAAACAYGCCAAGGACCCAGTTATCATTTGAAGAATATTAGGCAAATTCCCAGTGAATTAAAGCCTAAAGAAATGTGGCTTTTCTCTGTTCAACAGGAATGTATGGAGAATTGGAATAATTGCCATAACTTTAAAGGAAAGAAAACCTTACTCTTTAGGAATAATTAGAGGAAACAAAACAAAATTACACTTTAATGTTGCTTTTTAGGAAGTGTCAATAAATTATTTTTTTTTAAACAGGTAGAAAGGAGACCTGCATGTAAGAGCAAACGTAGACAGTGAAAGTGGCCTTTGAGACATAGACTTTGCTACTAGACTGTGATGAGAGGTTTGACAGAGCTGTTACAGCCATGAGAACCAACATGGGTACTGTAGGTTAAGATACGTGGCATCTGAGGGAGATATGGAAATGCCACCAAGCAAATGGGGAACAAGAACTGAATATGATTTTTCTTCTAAAAACATAAGAATCTTATCAGTTGAGCTTCCCAGATGAATGCAGAGTGAAAACATAAAGGAGTAATTAACTTGAAAGCAGTTCATTGCAAACAAAGTGACTATTGATATGTGTGGAAGCAGCGGGGCCATGTCAGATGGCAGGGAACCTGTGCCTGAGTTCCTGGAGAGGAAGAGAGAATTGGATAGAAAAAATATTTGAGAATAATGACAAACAATTTGGGCTTTGTTTTACCTTTAGTTTTGTCTGTTTCCCCAGTCAAGAACTTATATAAGTAGGCTGATCTTGAACGCAGTCCAATTTTATCCACTGCAAATGTAACTTCATAAATAACTGCAACTAACTTCCAAATATGTCTCTGAAAATGTCCAGAACCAGCTTTCCAAATGAAAACTGTCATTTCCTTTTTTTCCAATACTGGATTGATTTCTAGACCAGTCCATGATTGAGTCAGAATAACTGGTCACATTAAAGGAAAGAGAAGAGTCATTATAACTTCTTTTGATTGATTTTTCTAAGTCAGTTTCCACAGTCTCCATGTTCTTTGTCCCACAAGGTCTAAAAGCTTGAAGCAAGGTAGCTTGTCCAATCTGGGATATAGGCAAGCAAAGGTGAGTCAAGAACATATGTCCAGTACAGCTTCCCAGTCGCCATTGTCAGGGCACTCAGCAAACTCACAGGTCAGCATCATTCTTTGTCCCAGCATCAACATGTCGACCAATCACTCTGGCAGCTAGCACACTCCTGTAGCATCCTGTGGAAAAAACATAAACATGGCCTCTTCCCCATATTAAATACCCGATTGGGATCATGCCATATGCCAGTAAGTGGATCCTTCCATTTCACCTAGGCATAAGTATGCCTAGTTGTAGGGTGCCATAGACACTCAGCAGAGAGTTCCTTGGCATCCAAATTTTAAAATTTTAAAAATAAAAAGCATGATTTAAATAATGTGTATGGGGATATAATTCCCCCTTTTTGTTTTTTATGAAAATATTGTTTTAAAGTTTCATGGGCCTGTTCTACAATACCYYGTCCTTTAGGATAATAAGGAACCCCAGTAATATGGGTAATATTAAATTGTCTATAAAATATCTCTCAAATGCTTGGCTATAGCCAGTTCATTATCTGTTTTAATCTGATTCGGAATACCAACCATAGAAAAACAATGCAGGCAATGACTAATTATATTTTTAGTTGCTTGTTCTGTTAAAGCAATTGCAATTAGAAAGCCTGAAAAGGTTTCAAGTGGCATGTGCACATTTTAATTTTCCAAAATCAGAATATGAGTACCATCCACTTGCAATAATTGATTAGGTATAAGACCTCGAGGATTAACACCATTATGTGGTACAGGTAGAAATTGAGGACAAGTCTTTACAATTTGATGTGCACATTCTCTAAAAATACCACATTGTTGTCTCAAACTATTACTATTTTGCTAACGTGAAGAATGAGATTGTATGGCTAGTTGTTCCTCTATAAGGCCTATAATCTGCCTGGTACACAAATCTGCTGTGGCATTGCCCTAAGGGGGTCTGTCCAGGAAATCCAGTATGAGCTCTTAAATGTCCTATAAAGTTAAGGAACAGTGCATTCTCTTAAATTAAGTTGTATTTCCATACATAATTACAAAATTTGAGAATTGGTAGTATCTAAAAAAAAAAAAAAAAGGAACAATTTCAAGCAATTGTAAACCATGAGTTACATATTGGCTATCAGTATACAAATTAAAAGCTTGATTTTTCAACATTTCAAAAATAAGTGGCTACAGCACATAATTCAATAACCTGTGCTGAAGCAGGGGGAAACTCAAAGAGAATAAACATGTGATCCAGTCACATATGCTGCTTTCCCATTAGATGAGCCATCTGTAAATACAGTAAGCACTTTCTCTATTGGCTTTATACACAAACTACAGGAAGTACAAAAGTATATAGAGAGGCAAATTGTAACAACTTGTCTTTTTTGTCTAAAAAATTTGCACACACAATAGGCCAAATATCAGTATTCTCCAATAACCAATGTAATTGCTGTTTGCAATAAGGAATAAATATTTCATCAGGTTCTTCAGAAATTCTTTTGTGATTCTATCCTTCAATTCTGTATTAACACAGCAACAGCTTCATAATAGGGTGTGCAAACTTTACTTGGAGATGAAGAAAGATGAATGCACATTAATGGTCCCTCTTGCCAAAGAATTGCTGTGGGCACATGCATAGCAATAATGCAAACAGCCAGAAATTGATTATAGTCTATATAATGTATCTGTTGTTGGTTAATAGCTTCCTCTACTTTCTGCAAAACTATTTGTTCCCTCATCAGTTAATTGTCCAGGGGAATTAGGATTTGCATCCTCCTTGAGAATATCAAACAGATGTTTAAGTCCTCCTGTGATAAGCTTAATATGAAGTCTTAGCCAATTAACATCTCCTAGAAGATTCTGAAAATAATTTAGCCATATGCCTTTAATACCAGCACTTGGGAGGCAGAGGCAGGCAGATTTCTGAGTTTGAGGCCAGTCTGGTCTAAAGAGTGAGTTCCAGGACAGTCAGGGCTATATAGAGAAACCCTGTCTTGAAAAACCAATAAGTAAGAAGTAAGTAAGTAAGTAAGTAAGTAAGTAAGTAAGTAAGTAAGTAATTTAAAGTAAGTAAACTATCTTTTCTCATTTGGATTTTTCTTTACCACAATTTGTTTAGAATATAACTGAGGTCCCAAATATTGAAAAAGATAGTGCCTTTGAATCTTTTCTGGAGCAACAACTACTCCAAAATTTTAAAGCTTGTTGTATAAGAGCAAAGGCTTGTAGTAAAACTCCTTCAGAGGGATCAGCTAATAAAATACCATTCATATAAAGAATAATATACACTGAAAGATTCCAAGTCCTAACTTCTTGTATTGAAGCAGAAACAAATTTTTTACATAATGTAAGGCTATTAGCCATTCCTTGAGGCAAAACTTTCCAATGATATCGCTTCATGGGCTCTTTCAAATTCCAAGCAAGCTAAGAGCAAACCTTTTGCAATCATCAGGCTGCAAAGGGATAGTATAAAAACAATCTTCCAAATTCATAATAATCCTATATGTATTCCCTGGAATAGCAGATAGAGTAGGCAAGCCAGGCTGTAATGCCTTTATATATTCCTAGATTCATTAACCTTTCATAAATCTTAAGTTTGGGACTTTGTTTTGGATTTGTTTGGTTTGTTTGGATGAATAGAATAACCTTGGAGGTAAGTGAGTACATCAGCTCCAGTGCATTTTTTTTTCAATTTGCAACTTGTTAGGTCTCTTAATAGTAATAGATTGACTCTTAACAAATTTGGAAGGTAGCAGATGCAAGGGAACTAAAACAAGTTGAGCACTTCTTTTGTTAGGAGGTCTAGTAAACACCTTTCTAAGGGCTAGTCAGTATGACAAAGACAAAAGGAATGCCACAGAAGCCTCCTCCACTGAGTCTGCTCTGAGTTTTGCTCAATTGTAAATATTTCTTAATCTGGGTCTATTTCCTGAGGCCTGGCTCACTGATTACCCTTCCTGCAGTGAGGACAGATTCCAGGGAGTGATTCTGCTGCCTGTTTATGCCTCTATTGTTTGGACAGTCTTTCCTAAAATGACATATGCCCCTATACTTAAAATATTCCTTATCACCTCAACACTGTGAAAACATTGCTTGCAAGACAGTAGCCATAGCTAGACCCTGATTGTATAAGGGTCCAATTTCTGTCCCCAAAAATTCTACCAGCTGCTTTTAGCAGTTCCTTGGGACCCTGTTAGATAAACTACTACTGAGATCTCCTTTAAAAGGGGYAGCAGGCTGGTATTACTCTTGCAATCATCTCCACTTGCTTGATTTTTTTTCTTAATTACAAATATGGGTAATTAAGTTTGAATCCTGAGCCTGTGATCAAACTAATATGGGTAATTAAGTTTGAATCYTGAGCCTGTGATCAAACTACAAACCAATGAAACACTGGCAGTTTAAGTTTCTTTTGCAATATGAGAGCATAACCATAATTTTGGAAAGCAACCCAATTTTTAACAGTGTAAACAATCCATTCTCTCTCGAAAATAAATGACAAGTGCATTACTTTCATGTTACAAAGTTCGGC
>BDUI01013961.1:42356-53206 GCA_002335545.1 Apodemus speciosus | reverse complement strand
GCTTTTTATATCATACTTATTGCTATGGTTTTTTCTGTCTATATATTTCAAATATTAATTCCTAATGTAGTCCTTAAAGTTGTAGCCATCTTGTTCTTGAGCCTTAACTGACTAGTGGATTCAGATAGGATTGTCATGATCATGGGGCAAGACAAGCTTTTTCCTTTCTCAAAGGCTATGAGATGCTTTAAGCTTGTGGTAGAYGATGGGATAATGTTCTGGATATTTGGTTTTAAGGAGAGGRGACTGACTTTCAGACTTTGATTCCATGTACCACACMAGAGGATATTCTAAAATCTAAGGAATAAGATAACAGTAGAATGCATGACTTTCACTCTTGGAAGTTCCCTGGGCTGRTGGAATGAAGAGATAGCAAGTTTGCTGTTGTTACATTCAGCTGTATTCTTGAGGAGTCTTAATTTCYTCCTTGTTTTCATCCAGCCCCTTATTCCTATTTGGGAATGGAATGTCCTTCAACCTTGAGGAGTAACCTCACTTAGAAAGRACTTAGTAGGACTTAAAGGGCCAGGAACAACCCATTTAGTTGGAAAACAAAGTCATGGATACAAGATCAACCACTCCTGTATGGGCTTGGTAGATGCTCATTGGGAAGAAAAGCAATCAGAATTTCTCAGGCCCKGACACTGGGACWAGAATTTGAGATCCCATGGACCTTGAAAGTGAAATATTTTGTGCCAAAATGCTTTTATTTACTTATTTTTTCATATAATTCCCAGAAACATAWTATGGACCTAGAAAGTGTTTAAAAATTCTTTTTCATTCTTGATAAACTAGTAAGTTACAATGTGCCTCAAATGAACTGCCTGGACATCCTTGAGTCTTCCCTTCCTCCATAGCTTTATGAATCAGGTTATGTAGGATAAATACTGGCAGAGACTGTATGGGAAGAATTGTGAGTGGAAAGTTGAATCAAAATTATAAA
Source organism: Apodemus speciosus (assembly GCA_002335545.1). NCBI lineage: Eukaryota > Metazoa > Chordata > Mammalia > Rodentia > Muridae > Apodemus > Apodemus speciosus. Next base: position 52,263 of record BDUI01013961.1, on the reverse strand, counting down.
TTGACAACTTCTATGTACTCCTGACATCAAAAATTAAGTTTTGGTTTACAAATAGAACAGGAAATAATTAAATCAAAGTAATTAACATTTTCATAGCCATATATAACTGTCATATAGTTTTTAATTTTCTGCCATAGAACATTTTATATTTACTCTTTTAGAAATCTTAAAACAGGCAATAAACTATCGCTTGTACAATTTTTGAACCCTGCTCATTTGTGGCATTCTGTGTAGAAAGTAAACAGCAGTTTCCTACAAGGCTGCCCTCCTACAGGCGCTTCCTCTTGTTCCTAACTCTCAGTGGAGACATGCCAGAAGCACAGGCCACACATGCTTCCTTTCCCTTCCCACTCCTTCTTTCACTCTCATAAGGCAGAATACTATATCATCTCTCCTTTCCCTGAACACATAACTATGGGATGCACTGCTGTGTTTTGGGCCCACTTCGACACGGAATGACCTCATCACTCCTGACTAGGGTAAATGCTACGTATTCTCAAAGGCTTGGCTTGGGAGGAAATTTATCTGGAAATGCTTCTTGACCTTGGTTCCAGGACGGCCCTAGACTTCTAGCACTCATGCCCTTTCCCAACATTGTATCACGTGGCTCTGAGACATCCTGTAAAGTGTGAGCTTGCCCTACCGGCTGTGGACTTTCCACTCTTAGAGTCTTCATGTTTCACACACTTCAGTGACTCCACTAGGACTTAGTAGACAGTGTTCTGTGGAAGTTCTCCCTGGTTGCTTATCTTCATCTTCCTGCATATTCTAACATAACTTTCATGATTCTTAGTTTGATTTGAAAACTTTAACATACTAATTGTTATTTGATTTTTTTATAATACAGGTTTTACCTCAACTTTATTACTGAAGAAGTAGACAACCCTGAAAAGTAAGTAATCTTATTCACTGTGAGATTTTTTTTTGTTAGGCATAAAATTTAAAATTTCTAATTAAGTAATAGACTTAAAGGAGAAATTCAGTGTAGACCAGTTAACTTTACTGTTGTTGCTATCATTATTCTGTTAGATAAATTGACTTAAGTTTCATAATAAATTACCACTCACATATATAAATATTTAAATTAATGTGTTGAATATTATATATAACAATATGGTATATTCAATTATAAATTGCCTTATTACCCAAATGTATGAAAGAATAAAGATATCTTTTTCATAACCTATACAAACATATACATATAACCTAACGTGAACTCTTATCAAGTTTAGTCTAGTTGAAAAAAGTTGATTGTTTCTGGTAATACATGTACTTTAAAACACAACCATTTAATTAGAGATAAAAAATATAATCAATGGAAACTTATGAAGTAACTGAAAGATGTTGTAGGAACTTATAAATTGGGAGTTTGGTGATTTTTCTTAATCCTTTCTTCCTTAAAAATGTTTGATAGATTATTTGATGTTAAACAATGTGTCAAGTAGACTGCAAAACAAATTAATTGTATGATTTGTAAATAACCATTTGACTTTGTATATTAAAAATMTTTGAAGGAAAATTTAAGAAATACAAAATATCATGTTATTTATGGGCTATCTTCTACCCATTGTGCTAGGAACCTCTTTCAGGATGAATAGGGTTACCTTCAAGTATTTTATTGTGTTCTCCCTGAATGAAATGTGTGGAGACAATGTGTAAGTGTGTGACTGACACCACAGTAGTGTGCTTAGCTAGCTAGGAGAAAGTGAGAAGCTCTTAGCTTCATTCTGGGACTTGTTGCTCATCAAGGGTATCAGGTGTGTCAGCAGGTAAATGGAGTSGGGGAAGAGAGAGAAACAGAGAGGCAGGGAAACAGAGAAAAAGAAGAGGAGAGAGAAAGACAGAGAAAAAGAGAAGGGGGGAGGAGAGAAAAAGATGGGGAGGGAAAGAGGTAAAAAAGGAGAAGGGGAGAGGGAGAGGGAGATAGAGAGGGAGAGAGAGGAAGAGAGAGAGAGAGAGATCTGGTCTGTGGAAAAAGCAGCAGCATAAAGGTGAGAAAGGGCACCACTGTGGAGCAGGCTGGAGTCCGAGGGTTTGCCCAAGGGTTTCCTGTTCAGTGAACTATCAAGTTACGGCACCAAGTGTACTAGGAGATAGCTAGCCAGTTACATTTGGCAAAGCATCAAAGTTTAGAACATACAAGCCAACAATGGAAGTTAGCATGGTTCCTCATAGAATCTGGCTCAACCACTCTGTAAATCAATATGTAATTTCAACACGATGTAGGTCAGAAATATAGCCAATTTATAAGAATATTTTCATATTTGTTACTGAAATTAGAGATAGAGAAAATATTTACCAGAAACTAATTCTTACATTTCTTGTAAACCATAAGCAGGATACCTAGTGACTCTAATACATTGATTATAGATAAATAACTAGTTTTGTAGACTCATTAGCATGTATGTAGTGGCACAGAGAAAGGACAGTTCATACTAGATTTTATGTAGTTATTGAATTCCCATTATATCAAACAAATAACTAGTACTTTGTATAGTATTAAATATAAAATATTTTAAAGATATTGCTAAAATCTAAGAGACTATTCATTATAAAAATAGCAAATTATGGGTTATGGACATATTCTAGGTCACAATATCAGTGCTACAGAAGTAATTCATGGTTTAGGTTGCGTTACTTAACAATTTAGACTTTCCTTAACCATTTGTCAGGCACATGTTGCTTGTGTGTGTGTGTGTGTGTGTGTGTGTGTGTGTGTGTGTGTGTGTGTGTGTCTGTAGAGACCAAAAGTGTTGGATCTCCTTGATCTACAGTTATAGGCAGCAGTGAATCTTCTGACATGGGTTCTGGGAATGAAAATTGGGTCCTTAGGTAGAGCATGCTTTCTGCTATTATTATATTTTTACTATTTAAAACAGTTTTTAACCTTAAATATATTTTGACCATATTTTACCCTCCTCCAAGTCCTTCCATGTTCTCTCCCCTTCCCTACTTACTCTAGTTCTAAAAATCAAATAAAATCCTAGTGCAACAAACTCCTCCAAACCAATAAAACAAAACTACAGCCATCAAATTGTAGCCAAATAAAAGCACACACACACACACACACACACACACACACACACACACACACACAATAAAAATGAAACAAAAACACCAAAAAAACCCCCAAAATGATAAAACAAAATTTATCACATGGAAATAGAATAAGGYAAATCAACAAAAAGGAAATGCGTCCAAGGGAATGCACGTGTCAGAGACCAACTCATCCACATACTCAGGAATCCCATCAAAACACAATAGCAGAAGGCATAACACATATGCAGAGAACCTAGTGCATGCTGCTTCAGCCTCTGAGTTCATATCAGCTTTGCTGATGTTCATTTAGAGGTCCTGCATCCCGTCTGGCTGTTAAGTTAATTCTACCTCCTCTTCTCTGAGGTTCTCTGGGCTCCAGCAGAAAGGATTTGATGAGACATCTCATGTAGGGATGAGTGTTCCAAGGTCTCTCATTCCATGTGTAATGGGTCTCTATGTGTGTTCCCATCTGCTGCAGGAGGAAGCTTCTGATCTATGAATACAGCAGAATATCATTAGGATATCATTTTAGCACTCCATTTCCCCCTTTTTAGAGACCAGTCTTATTTGGTTTTTCCCTCCAGTACCTGGGCTATGTGGTCTCAGGCTCTTGGTCACCCAAGTAATCAGGATTTTGTCTCGAGGAGTGGACCTTAAGTCAGATCAGTCATTGGTTAGATACTCCCGAAAGCTTTGTGCCTCCATTGCCCTGGCATATCATGCAAGTGGTACACCACTGTGGATAAAGGGTTTGTGGCTGTCTTGCTGTGTTCCTTTCTCTTTAGAGAGTGTGTAGAGTATCATCCTGTTCCAAATAAGGTGGAGTGTAGAGATAAGGGTTCCATGTAGGCACTGCCTCAGCATCTCCATGTTCAATGAATATATAGCAGTTGTCTTCAGCCACAGGCCTTATCAGTGTGGAGAGCAACCAATAGTTGCCTTGGCAACAGTCTGCTTTATTTGGGGATTCCCATGAGACCCCTTTGGTCAATGATCTAATTAGCTGTAACCCAACATGCTCTTAAATGCTATGAAATCTCTCTAGCTCCTTAATATAGCATCTTACTAAGGTCTTAGTATATAGGATTTCTCAGTACACGCTGAAAGTCTCCAGAATTTTGAGGTCAATATAATAAGACAGGTTGAAGAACAAAAGTGTTGATCCCTTTTTCCTCTTTCACACAGGAGAGCTAGTTAAGTCAGTTCCCATTTAGAGAACTCTGAAAAACTTAGCTAATACATTCCTTTTCCTCAAAATTAAAACATGGTAAGTCCGCAAAATTTCTTAAGCACACAATAAAGGTTAATATCAGGTTCTGTAACTATCGACTGAAGTAACTCAGAGTTTTTGATCATTTTCATTAGTGTTAGGCTTTAAAATGACATCTTGTGACCATTTTAACAGTTAGCATAGGCCTTTTCAAGCTGGGTTTTATTTTTAGAACACGAGAATGATTTGGGAAATATTTAGAGCTAAGTATCAAGAACAGATGGCACAATTATGTGGATCTGGTCCAAATGCGTACTTTGGATTATTTTATAGGTGGACACAGATTCCAAAATGCCTTTCATTGCAAGGGAGAGTAATTCTGGTTGCATCTCCTTTGTGACACGCCAAGATAAATGTGTTTCCTAATCAGTCACCAGTTCGTGTGTCCAGGTGTGCCGAGACATGCAACTTGCTGGCAGCTGGTGCAATGAATCATCAGCCAAGGAAGGATAGCGCCCTTCCCTTCTACTACCTCCCCCACGCAAGTAATCAGATCTTTCCCCAAACTAATAGAAAGAAGGTGATAATTAATTTAAGTCAGTGAAAACAGCGATGTGGTTTTAAGGAGACGGATGCAGAGCAAAGTTTTATGTTCTCAGCTGCCTACTCTGCTCATGTTCTCGTATTTTGAGACATCTCTCAGATTACCTAACGGACCCTATGAACTCATTTCTGAGCCACCATAGGCGTGCTGTAGAAAACAGTTCTAAAGATGTGTGAACAAAGAAGACAACAGCTTGACGATCAGCTTCATGTTTATATTTAGATTATGTTACAGTTGAGAGATTTTTCTCATGGCTTTTCTTCTTCTTTTTTTTATCAGTGCTTTCTCCTTATAAATATCAGTGCTGGTGAATATGTTCGTGTGTATGTATGTACATGCCTGTGGAGGCCAGAGGTCCCTGTTGGAAGTCTTCCTCAGTCCCTCTCAGTCTTATTTTCTGAGACAGTGTGAGACTCTCTCACTGATTGGCTAGGAAGGCCCCTAGTGAGCTCCAGGGGTCCACTGGTATCTCCCTTGCCAGGGTTGGAATTAGAGGCTCATGCTGGAGTTCTCACAGGTGCTCGGACTCAGAAGTCAAGTGACTTCACCAACTGCGTCATCTCCCAAAGTGCATCAGATTTCATAACAACACAAGAAATAACAGTTTTGCTATATGGTCTTTAATAATTATCCACAACTTGTTGACCAACTCCACAAATAAATGTATTAGAATAAGAATAGTGGGGTGTTTTTTTTAGAGATATTAAGGTATAATATTTGAACCACAAAGGGCAAAGAATTCCAAGGGATATACTTTGGAAATATAATCTCCCCAAATGACATGTGGAGTAATACTGACAGATGACATATTCGGGTTTTTTAAAAAAAATGTGTCTTAGGAAATATAATGAGTTTTTCCTTATGACATTATTTTGGTAGGGAAATATATCACACCATCTATCACTGTTCAAAAAGTTACACAGTACAAAGAACATATCATTTAGATGTATACTGTTTGAAATCCTGTTCACCGATTGATAAATCATGTCTTGTGTTGATGAGAGCTAAGAAATGAATTGCTTTGGTTTGACCTTGGGGGTCTGAGATTAGTCAGTCTGTCTATTAGACTTGTTCTTCTCACATCACTTGTTCCTTCTGTTGGAAACGACAGACACAGAGGCAGTCGGTAAAGCTTGATACAATCCATCACTGTTGAAGAACAGGCCCTCATTGTGCTCTGAACGATCAACTTAAATAGAAGGTTTAAATAATCAGAGTGTCACATTTAATTAATATCTCTCCTGCTTCCAATTTATATTAATTGATGCCTCAAAGTCATTGCTCCTTGTAGTAATGATAACTTAGAAGAGGAACTTAGTTTGGGAAAAAATACACTGAGATCAGATTGGTGAGACAGAGAGAAGCTTTGATTGGCCCACAGTGGTCCCCCCAAAACAACCTTGCTGTTTATATTTGATTCAAATGCTACACTCTTAAATTTTTATGATAGGTGTTTGATTTCTTTCTGACTGTTTTGTTTGTCATTATACTGTTTTATATGGCCTGTAAGTACCAGGCCTTATAAAACCATAGTCATAATAAAAAGAGCAAAACAAAGCAAATCAGCAAGCAAGCAAACAAACAAACCAACAACATCAAAAGAATTGCCTTAACGTTTTGCAGTGAAGTTTCATGAGAGAAACTGAAGCAGAGTTGTGGAACTCTTTTTCTTTCATTTCGTCATTATTATAATTCAACCTTATATGATCAAAATCTTTGTCTTTATGTGTTCAATTAGAAGATAACAACTCTTTGGAAGGTAACAGTGTGTGTGTGTGTGTATGTGTGTGTGTGTGTGCGTGTGTGTATTGTGGCTAAGTTTGTGAAACTGTTCATTACAAAATAATGTGATTTTACAGTCATAGAACAGAACCAATTTTTTATTACATATACTCATGTTTGATTTTCTGATAATATAAAGTGATTGTTTTCATAGAAAAATAGCCCATTTTAAATAAATTTATAGAAAAACTTATGTTATTAAGCCAATTTAACTTACAGACATATTTGCCAAGTAAATCTTTTCAAAATGAAGTTTCTGAGTAGAAGATTTTAAGGATTCAACCCCATGGTGAAGCAAATTGATTCTGAGCCTTTGTTTACTACTTTTAAGTGGATGATAATTATCCCAATATTATAGTTCTCATAAGTAAGAAATATATGAAAGATTTAAAATGTAATACACTTGACGAATAATACAAACTGCAAAACTGAACTTACATCTCAGTCTAAGAAATGTCTTTTTTTCTTTTCTTTTTTTTTTTTTTGGAAAAACTCCATTGGATTTATCTTAAATCTGGACACTGCTGGTCTTCAATTTTGAAATAATTAACACCCACATTAAAATGTTTCCATGGTGTGCTTCCCTGGAAATAAATACACAATTTGGTAATTTCTATTCCCATGTGATTAACCATCAACATTTAATGATATCATTGGGGCCACTGAGGCAGACAGAGGCCAGCATCTGACCACATGGCAAGAGACATGATCGTACCTTTACCAAGCAAGGTCACCAGGTTGCTCCTCCTCCTTCCTTGCTGTATTCCATGGGAAAGTTCCTTCCTAGTGGGACATGGGGCTGATATACTTTGGGAGCAAAATTCTTGCATTTCTCAGTTTCATGTATGCATAAAAATTACATTTGGCTCCAATACCCTTTGTTCCTGTAAGGCTGAAGTATTGAATAAGTGATGCAGAAATTATAGGATTATATTATAATATTTTATCATGGGGCAATCAAAGAAGACAGCTACTAATCCTTCAAATGCTTTGTGGAGGGCACAGCACTTTTTCTCTCTTTTTTATTCCAACCACATCAAAAGGCAGAGTTTTTGAAGGGGAATGCTTTTGAATTTTCTTATTTCCTTTCAGTTCAGTCATTTCTAAGTTCTATTTTTAATCTCATTGAGGTTTATATTTGGCAACTAGAATAGAAAAAAGTCATGTTTGGAATCAATAAGTGGTTAATTTATTTATCTTCACCCAATTTCTGCTTCTTTTAGCACAAAGTAAGAGACCGCAAATGGTAGTGTGGACGGGGTGATGGGATGCAGAGTCGGGATTAGAGGGAAAATGGCAGAATTTCTGAGCATGACTCCCCTCTACCAGAGCTTTAAACAGCAGCGAGTCACAAGTGGCAAAATAGGAACTACTATGTCCTTGAATCTGTCTACCTTAATAATAATAATAATTATTATTATTAGATTAGGGGTGATGGAGCTCTGATAGCACAGAACTCATAATTTACYTAGGAATGGCTGTGAACTTACTGAGATCCATCCATTTCCAGACTGTTGTGTTGAAAGGCCAAAGCCACCATGTCTGTGCCTTTTAAGGCATTGTACTACTTATTGTGTGCATTGACTAGCAACTTTGTAATTTACAACCATTTCTAGTTGGGATAACTTATTGTTTGAATGGTATAAGCGGGTGGTGGTGGTGGCGCTGTTGCTGCTGTCTTGATCACAGTATATATTATCCAAGTGAGGGATGAAATAGCTCACACTTCGGGTTCAGCGTCACAGTCAGTCTCTGAAACCTAGAAGCTTAAGCCATAGCAGTATTCAAGCATCTACTCAGGTTCGCATCTACTCATCCATGTGAATATTATCTCTGTACTCAGTAATTAGCTTGTCTCCTCATTTTGAGAGCACATGTTCATAATCCCCCTCACCCATATTCTCATTTATGTAGATAATCTACCTTCTCTCTTTGGTATGTCTGTGTTTGAAAGTCAGGCGATTATGCCCAAAATATGGCCCAGAAGTAAATTTCACGGTCTGGTTTATAATTGATGAAACATATCTTAGAATCATAAGCTCTATTGTGTGGGCTGGTGATCCTTAGGCCCTCACGCTGACCCATTTCTATTTAAGATTTCTACTAGACTAAGATAACTTTCCATGTGACTCTTTATGTGTAGATGCAAGATATGTTATTATGTCTGTACCTCATGACATAAGAAGGCCATTATGTTCACACTCATTCTGCCTTAAAGCTGTTTTGAAAATTTTTTCCAGTTATCCAAATGCTGGAAACAATGGTAGGGTCTGTACAGGCACAACAGACATACTCCCAGAATGCATCTGAAAGGAACCAAAGGAAGTTAAGACTGTGCGGTGAGGAAGAGGCATTCCTTTATTACATGAACTATGCTTGCCTTCAGAGTCATTGCAAATAGTGCTGCTGCAGAAAATCAAAATTCGAACCCTGTCAGGCTGTAAGCAGCTGTTTGACCTCAGACAGACCTACACTGCTTGGTGAGCCTTTGTTTACCGCTTTAGTATGGGCGATAATAATCCTCACATTATGCCCCCTCAAGGTTCTGAGGATGAATGTGTGAAATTCAAACATTTTAATGAGCTCAACAAGTAATTTACAAACACCAGCTGCAACCCACACCTATATTCTTTGAAGATTAGAACATTTTATAAGCATAAGCTCTGAAAATATTAAAGGATTAACATGATTGTTTCATGAACAGGGGGTGCCTTTTCTGCACATGTGAACTAATAATCAGCTTGGAACACTGCTGCACCATCAGCAAATCACTCTCTCATTAGAAGTTAGAAGGCTGAGGGGAGCGAGCGGGAGAATTGTGCTGATGCCCAAGTCCCTCAGGTGATGCCTGGCTCATGCATGCATCTGAGTCAGAAGGAATTTCTTGGCAGATTTTTTTTTCTTTCTTCTTTTGTGATAAATATTAGCATGCCCTCACCTGGATAGCTATTGTCACACAGTTGATTGATGGCACTGGTAGAACAGACGGACTGTTTGCATTTGACTAGAGTTACCTGCTTTTAGGTTGACTATCTTATCAGGGAATGATTTTATGAAATCCTTGAAACAACGTCTTGGCTTGAGTGGCTTACACCATGTATTTTAGACATTTTTTCCTTTTTTCTTGGATATATTCTTTATTTACATTTCATTTCCCTTTTCCTGGTTTCCCCGCCCCCCCAATGTCCCATATGTCTTTTTCCTTCCCCCTGTTCCCCTATTCACCCCTTCCCACTACCCTGTTCTGGTATTCCCCTACACTGCTGCATTGG
>BDUI01013958.1:14390-26825 GCA_002335545.1 Apodemus speciosus | reverse complement strand
TYTTGAAGTCATTTCTTAACACAGGAAACGGCTTATCTTTGAGGAGCTATCTCTGCTCTTGAGGTCTTGTCTCCTCTTGTAAAAYGCATCTGTATTTGATACCTATAGGAATAGTCAGAKCAGTCCTGTGGCGTGCCTTGGCTTTTTCCTACAGTTATCTTTATTGCTGTGATCTGGCTTTTGCCAGATGACAAATTGCTATTTACAAATAGCTCTGCGCTTGTGGTTTTGTTTATAGTAATATGAGGACAGCTTTCTACAGCCCTCTTGATTTGTGTTTCCAGAATGCAACCTTAGAAAGGTAGGTTGAGTTTTAGCTTCAACTATCGCAGTGTAGAGGTTTGCTGAGTCCGCTACATTGTGGACAGAATCTTTAAACTTAAAGAAGGAAAGAGGAATGAGTGGTGGCCGAAGAACTTAGGTTACCAGAAAAATTACCTCAACTAGCAAATTATCTCTTGGTTGATTTGACTGTTCCTAAATTTAAAAACAAATTTAAAAGTTGTTAGAATGCAGAGAAAAGATTTTGGCATTCTGTTTGTTGGGAACCAGTATAATTTGATCCATTTATTTATTTATCATTTATTGGAACATGCAAGCTATGTTTGTTTGTTTTTGAGACAGACTATATATGTTGAGAGCTTACTCCAAACTCAAGATCCTCYTGCCTCGGTCTCCAGAGGTGGATTTCAGGAGTGCTACACCATGTCTGGCTCACATTATGTCTTAAAGCTACACGGAGAATCCTKTCACCAGTAGAAGACTGAGGTTAATAGGGTAACTAGCTCTCTTCTCCACCCCCTATACCCTATGGCCTGGTTTCCTCTGCAGTATACCCAAGAAGTCTACTGAGACTTTAGCATCTGGTCACGTTTCTCTGTCCTCTGTAAGCTTCCGCTTTGACTGTAAAGTGTTGCCCTTTGACAGAAGTCTTTGGAGTAGATTGGACTGTGACGTTGAGCTTGTGGCACTGCTCTGGCTCTGGATAATTCTTTTCTCATCTCCACATATTTTCTAATGGGCCTTTTACCTTATCCCACACTGATTATAATAATAGACTTTTCAGAGTCTGGCAGGCTGTCAGAGGGTGGATTCCTGGGAAGAGTCCTGAAGACTGTGCTCTGCTCTCCTCTGTAGATGTTTGCTTTTGGTTTGGGGGAAGATAGCTGCTGTTGTACACACTGTCACCTTTGATCTCTCCATGTAACCAGGCACAGGTAGAGAGATTCTGGGAAGATGTCTAAGATTATACGAGCAAGAATTCAGGAGTCAACAGACTGTTACTAAGTAATTGATGATGTAAGCCATCGGTATTTATAGCTGAGAAACACTGGTGTGAGTATTCAAAAAGAAAACAAGAATTTGGCACATCACTAATGACTATTGTATTTGCAAAATGAAACAAAGCGGTGGGCTATCAAGAAGAGCACTTTCCAAATTTATTTTATGTACATTATAATGAATTAATTAACTAATTAATAAATTTACTATCAGTCCATTTGTTTMGTTTGTCTGGCCTTCCTTTGGAATATAGTATAATTGATTTAAGTTCATCACCATTAAACATCAGTATTTGGTGGGTAGAGTTTACGTTAGCACTGACTGTTGAGAAAGGCATTTGCTAGTATAGCTAATACCACAAATGACATAGTTCTGACATGGATGATATACGTGAGTGGATCACATACAAATTCATGCGCTAACTAGAAATTGGGTTGATGTATTCAGTAATATTTACTCTCAGGATTTCTTAAAAGTAAAGTTAACACAAATTCAATGTTTTCAAAACAGTTTGTAAGAAAAGGAGATTTAGGCAAATTCTAGTGGTTCTAAATGTTAACTTCTAGAAGAACTAAATACAATGTTGGTGTTGTTTTAAAGAACAGAAATGAGCTTTCGCTTTAAATAGACACCTTATTTAAAGATGGTCGGTAAAAGGGAGCGATCTAACTTCCTTAGACTCTAGCTAATRTGATATTGATATGGTGATATTGATGTTAGGTAAAAATGTGCCRTTTTGAATCAGTTTATTCTCCATGACCTGTTTAAAATGATAATTATAGGGGCGTGAAAGTATGACTTCCCGCTCTGTAGTCAGCCTTGACAGCTGTCATCTTAGAGTTTCCCTTATTTTTCTGTGCTGTTGTGTAAAGTTGGATCTAATGATGAGGTCACATAGAGTCCATTTGGAGTGCTGCAGTGGGGAAATAGCGTTGTTACAGTTGCAGACTTTAGAGAGTCTATATGGCTTCTGTGAAGGCTTTGTAAGAAAATGCTGGAACTTTAGGAATTATGAAGGTAGGCGAAGAATGACTCAGCAGCAAATTTTATGATCATTAAAAAATAATTGTGTTCAATTTTCAGCAACTTACCGGTGCAGCAATCAGTTGATATTTAAGAGGGTTATGTTCAGATCTTGAATTCTTCTGTAATTGTAGGTTATGTGTTTTAACTTAACAGGCCACCATCTTATCGTGTGGGATAAGGAAGGCTGGGTGTTTCCTTGACAATGGCACATCCCTCACTGTTGACGGAGAATTACAAATGACAAATGATACGTGTTTTCCTGTCCCTCTAGAATGGTTAGAACTGGTGATATTCAAAGCCATAATGCAGTAGCTTGCAGTGCCGATTCTTTATAACTAAAGAAATGGAGGCAGAGCAGGCGAAAAGGTATGGGCGAGACAATGCAGGTAAGGGAACGGGTTCTGTGAGGAAGCAGGCTCTTCTTGCTTGAGAGTAGACACTTTCTGTTTGATGTTGGAGCTTACTACATTTTCTCTCCAGTTCGCTTTCCTAAATCACTGGCTGTGAAAAACATATTTGCTCCGTATCTGTATTAGCAGAAATGGGCCATTCTGCTGAAATGTTTGGGAAAATGTTATAATCTTATTTGGTCTTGGCATGAGGTTTACTGAAGAAACCCTGGTGAACATGACTTTCCGTTAAGGTGTGTAACCAGAGATAGAAATAGTATACTCTGTTGAAAAGCACTTTCATCTGTAAGTTTCTGCTGTAAGCCTCTGTCTGAGTTACTGATAATGACATATGCCGACAGTGCTGTTCCCCATGTTAATTTTAGAGGAATTTCGGGGAAAGTATCACTAAAGCTATCACTTTTTTTTTTTTCCAACTTGTAGCTATCCAGGCAGAGGGACCTGGGACCTGAAAGGGGACTTTGGCTTGTAAACTAAGTCTTTAGCACTTGTCATTTACTACTCCTGCATTTTTATTTCATTCTGCAGGTACTTCCACCTCATATATGAAATTATCAGTTGAGTTTCNAAAGGTTGTCCAAGAACAAGCCAAGCTGGTGAATAATAGTATAGGTAACTTGACTGATACAATCCAAGCCTCTACCCAGAATAAACATGTACTGGCTGGGACTGGCCGAAAATCTGTACATGACCATATGTGAAAAGGAAAGCTTGGGAAATTAGAAATTATATATATAACAGCCCCACACTAACTTTCTAGGACTAAACAGTGATTAATCTGTACAATCCTATGTGTAGCAGTTTCCTCTAAAATTGAAACATTCCATTTTAGAAATTCATTAGAACAGATAGTAAACAACTCAAAATAGCTTCAGGAAGTCCCTGAAACTGACTGGATTCACTAAGCCCCTGTCAACCAATAGTAAAGAACAAAGGCTGCAGAGAGTTAATCACACAAGACAAGCTGCAAAGAAGATTCTCAAGAAAGTAAAGCTGTGAAGAATCAGACCAGACTAAATGCCTTTAAGAGGATTAGACCAGTTGTCAAAAGGACACACTCCAACCTGTTGAGCTGCCTTCTGGCTGTGTGCTGTGTTCACCAGGTTCCCAGCTTTATCTGTCACTCATGCTGGGGTGGACTTGTTTGATACAGCCATCTTTGTTTCATTTTTGCTGCTCAAGGTAAACCCAATAAAACCATTGATTTACCAAGCTGGGCTTTGGTGATATCTGTACTTTGGTCTATCACGGTTTCTGTATCTGGAGTAAGTAATTATGTATGTTGTCTTACCAGGAAAAGTCTTATCATATAACAAATCCATATCGATATTTCTGCATGCCAAGAAACCGCATACAAATGGTTCACTTTTTCAAAGTGATTGCACTTTCCTTCAGCCATTTCTTAAAGGTAGAAAATAATTTAATTCAATCTGTCTTATTTTGTTTTTATGATTCAATGTTTACATTGTTTATATAAAATATTTACTAAATGCATTTTTCATTATTTTTCTTTAACTTTGTCTCAAGTAACCAACAAATACATAAATACAAATTAATATTGTGAAGATTCATCTGTCTTCTACTATGCTCTGCTCTGGCTCCTACAGAACTGTTTCTTCTCTGTTAGTTTTAGAAAATTACTTCTGATAAATTTGGAAGTTTAAAAAAGCTTCAGGCCTAGGGTTGACTTCCCTTGTCCTGGAAAATTCTTTATCTGATATATTAAAACTATATTCCATATGCAATTTAATGTAATTTGATGGTGATATATATCATATTTGAGAATAATTCATTACAGAGTATAAAAATATAATGAATGTATATAAAATAAAGGCTCATTACCACTTGAAGATGGAGACAATTACATAGCACATACCATATATATATATATACATGTATATGTACATGTGCATGTATATGTATATATTTATATATACTTGAATTTATAGAATTTATCTTGAAGAGAATTAGAAGTCAAATAAATATTCTGACACAGTACCTCCATTGTATTAGTTAGGGTTTTACTGCTGTGAACAGATACCATGACCAATGCAACTTTTATAAATGACYACATATACTTGGGGCTGGCTTACTGGTTCAGAGGTTCAATCTGCTGTTGTCAAGGAGGAAGCATGGCAGAATCCAGGCAGGCATGTTGCAGGAGGAGCTGAGGGTTCTATGTCTTTATTTAGGGGAAGCCAAGAACCAACTGAGCATGCTCAGGTATCTCGAAAGAAGATCTCCAAGCCCAACCCCACAGTGACACACTTCCTTCAACAAGGCCACATCTTCTAATAGTGCCATTCCCTGGAACAAGCATATACAAACCATCACATCCACCATAAAGAATAATGAAGAGATAGATGATAAATAAACAGACAGATAGATATATCAATATATATGGACTTCATTTAAATGCTGTATGGGAATTGTCAGGTATCCTCAGGTACACTGAGGAGGAGCATGGAGTCTGATTAATCATTTAACAGGATTTTCTCTGAGGTAGTAAAACTTAATTCTCTAGGGCTGGTGAAAAATTCTCTGTGGCCAGTGAAAAAGGGGGGGAAACACACACACACACACACACACACACACACACACACACACACACAAGATAGATGAAGCAAGGTCCCACCAAACTCCAACAACTTTAATTTTTTTCTAAGCCTCTTTTATGCCTTCTAAGTCTCTTTTATACYATCTAAGACAAAAGTTCTCTATGTAAGAAAAAAAGATTTTACTTCATAGCCACAAGTTTTGTGTGTGTGTGTGTGTGTGTGTGTGTGTGTGTAATCACAAAACAACCACTACAAAACCGATTCCTTAAAGCATATTTAAATCATTAAAGAAGAGGAAATTATAATAGTATTATTGATTATACATTCTTCTTTTGAAACTCATACCTAACTGAACATTTCACATCTATCTTTCTCTTCAAAAGTTCATCATAACTCCAAAGCAATAATTCTTTCATCATTGATTAACAAAGTTTGAGCAAGCTGAGTCTATAGTAGCAAGTTTTTCCCTAAGCTTTGCTGGCAACAATTTTATTTACCAAGAAACATCAACTATCTTACACCTAATTTTTGAAGTCTTGTTCAGCTAAACTAGATAATAATCTGTTCTCTATTTTTATACTCATAAAAGATTTATTTACTCTTTTTTGTTTGTTTGTTTTYCAAGTCAGGTTTTCTCTGTGTAGCACTGGCTGTCCTAGAACTCACTCTGTAGACCAGGCTGGCCTCAAACTCAGAAATCCACCTACCTATGTCTCCCAAGTGCTGAGATTAAAGGCRTGYGCCACCACTGCCTGGCTGAATTATTTACTCTTTATTCATAGCTCTGTCTTTTCACAGTGCAAACTGAAACCTGAGACCACATCCCTAGATCTTTCTAGACAAGATGGAGAAACTCAGACCAAACCTAGAATGAATGTATTCTTTGATCATTATCTTGTTCCAAGCTTATGTTCAAGTACAGCTATGGGCTTGTAATGCATAAGAGCTCGCTGTGTTCCTTTTCTACCCAATGCAGCTCTCACTACTCAATAAGGAGGGGGCATGTTTTACTCTTAGTTCTATTTTTATTACATATTTCTGGCAAAACAAACTCAACCATTCCCATATACCGACAACCCTAACTTCTTAATGATATTTATACCAAATTAGGAATTCTGTAAAATCCTTAATTCATTTAACAGAATTATTTTTTCTTCTTTTTTATTGGATATATTCTTTATTTACATTTCATTTCCCTTTTCCTGGTTCCCTGCCCCCCAAATGTCCCACATGTCCTTTTCCCTCCCCTTCTTCCCCCGTCCACCCCTTCCCACTTCCCTGTTCTGGTATTCCCCTACATTGATGCATTGTTCCTTTCCAGAATGAGGGTCCACTCTTTCCTTCTTGTTGGACATCAATTGGTATGTGGATTTTGTCTTTGGTGTTCCAAGATTCTAGGCTAATATCCACTTATCAGTGAGTGCATACCATGGGTATTCTTTTGAGACTGGGTTACTTCACTTAGTATNGCCATCGGTATTTATAGCTGAGAAACACTGGTGTGAGTATTCAAAAAGAAAACAAGAATTTGGCACATCACTAATGACTATTGTATTTGCAAAATGAAACAAAGCGGTGGGCTATCAAGAAGAGCACTTTCCAAATTTATTTTATGTACATTATAATGAATTAATTAACTAATTAATAAATTTACTATCAGTCCATTTGTTTMGTTTGTCTGGCCTTCCTTTGGAATATAGTATAATTGATTTAAGTTCATCACCATTAAACATCAGTATTTGGTGGGTAGAGTTTACGTTAGCACTGACTGTTGAGAAAGGCATTTGCTAGTATAGCTAATACCACAAATGACATAGTTCTGACATGGATGATATACGTGAGTGGATCACATACAAATTCATGCGCTAACTAGAAATTGGGTTGATGTATTCAGTAATATTTACTCTCAGGATTTCTTAAAAGTAAAGTTAACACAAATTCAATGTTTTCAAAACAGTTTGTAAGAAAAGGAGATTTAGGCAAATTCTAGTGGTTCTAAATGTTAACTTCTAGAAGAACTAAATACAATGTTGGTGTTGTTTTAAAGAACAGAAATGAGCTTTCGCTTTAAATAGACACCTTATTTAAAGATGGTCGGTAAAAGGGAGCGATCTAACTTCCTTAGACTCTAGCTAATRTGATATTGATATGGTGATATTGATGTTAGGTAAAAATGTGCCRTTTTGAATCAGTTTATTCTCCATGACCTGTTTAAAATGATAATTATAGGGGCGTGAAAGTATGACTTCCCGCTCTGTAGTCAGCCTTGACAGCTGTCATCTTAGAGTTTCCCTTATTTTTCTGTGCTGTTGTGTAAAGTTGGATCTAATGATGAGGTCACATAGAGTCCATTTGGAGTGCTGCAGTGGGGAAATAGCGTTGTTACAGTTGCAGACTTTAGAGAGTCTATATGGCTTCTGTGAAGGCTTTGTAAGAAAATGCTGGAACTTTAGGAATTATGAAGGTAGGCGAAGAATGACTCAGCAGCAAATTTTATGATCATTAAAAAATAATTGTGTTCAATTTTCAGCAACTTACCGGTGCAGCAATCAGTTGATATTTAAGAGGGTTATGTTCAGATCTTGAATTCTTCTGTAATTGTAGGTTATGTGTTTTAACTTAACAGGCCACCATCTTATCGTGTGGGATAAGGAAGGCTGGGTGTTTCCTTGACAATGGCACATCCCTCACTGTTGACGGAGAATTACAAATGACAAATGATACGTGTTTTCCTGTCCCTCTAGAATGGTTAGAACTGGTGATATTCAAAGCCATAATGCAGTAGCTTGCAGTGCCGATTCTTTATAACTAAAGAAATGGAGGCAGAGCAGGCGAAAAGGTATGGGCGAGACAATGCAGGTAAGGGAACGGGTTCTGTGAGGAAGCAGGCTCTTCTTGCTTGAGAGTAGACACTTTCTGTTTGATGTTGGAGCTTACTACATTTTCTCTCCAGTTCGCTTTCCTAAATCACTGGCTGTGAAAAACATATTTGCTCCGTATCTGTATTAGCAGAAATGGGCCATTCTGCTGAAATGTTTGGGAAAATGTTATAATCTTATTTGGTCTTGGCATGAGGTTTACTGAAGAAACCCTGGTGAACATGACTTTCCGTTAAGGTGTGTAACCAGAGATAGAAATAGTATACTCTGTTGAAAAGCACTTTCATCTGTAAGTTTCTGCTGTAAGCCTCTGTCTGAGTTACTGATAATGACATTGGCCGACAGTGCTGTTCCCCATGTTAATTTTAGAGGAATTTCGGGGAAAGTATCACTAAAGCTATCACTTTTTTTTTTTTCCAACTTGTAGCTATCCAGGCAGAGGGACCTGGGACCTGAAAGGGGACTTTGGCTTGTAAACTAAGTCTTTAGCACTTGTCATTTACTACTCCTGCATTTTTATTTCATTCTGCAGGTACTTCCACCTCATATATGAAATTATCAGTTGAGTTTCATGTTCATAAAGCTTGCGTTCCCAGAGTGGAACCTATCTTCCTCCCTGTTTACAGACTCTGAAAGTATTGAAATCTGATGTACTGCCAGCTTGGGGACCCATTCATACTGCTGGAGTTTGAAATCCATTTTCCGTGTGCACTAACGTGGCAAAAATGAGTCCTGTCGAAGCAAGTAAACAAATGATAAAAAACTGCTCCTTTTTTAAAAAATTTAAAGTAGGTATTTTTGAGACATTCATAGGAAGGAATACGGGTGCCCAATTTTATCGTCACCCTCAGATGCGAGGATGGGCTATGTTTGCTAATAGCTACCCTGGGAATGCAAGGGGCCTGTGGTTGGTGTGTAGGACACAGTGTGACAGAACTTTRTGTTTTTCCAACTCCATGCTGTGGTCTCATAGTAAAAGACACTGCAGCTTGATTTTCAGACTTCGATTCTGGTTTTCTGTGAACTTAAGTGTCTTGCCACTGSAAGTGCCGAATTTGTCTGCAGAAGAGTAAGACACCTAAGCGGCTATCAGAAGTTTCTAGAAGCTGCCTCTTGACCACCTCTCAGTGATCATCAATTTCAGACCCTGACCGACAGTTATGAAACCAGAAGTGTTGGCATTTGGAGAGAAAGAGATGGTGTGTGTGTGTGTGTGTGTGTGTGTGTGTGTGTGTGTAGTGTGCTGTGAAAAAATAATTGCTGGGAGTCATCTAATCTTAAGGCACACATAAGAGTCTCTTTCCACAGCAACTGTGTTTCCTCAGGTTTTCCTCCTTGGGAGGAATTATTAGTTCTGATTCAAAAGGTGCATTTATTTCTGTGGAATTACGGAATGTCCTGGAAATCACAGCCCACTCACGGATCCTGTCCTGCATCGTAGGTTTTGCGTGTACACAGGAGTGCATAACATTTGCCAGTATTTGTATTCAGAGTTTTGTTTGGTCAATCTGACCTGTGGCGCTTACCAGGATGCTCTGCCTGTTATGTACCAAGTAAATACTCCTTGAATGATTTGACCACGGTGGAGTTCTCATGTGTTGTCTTAAGCTATAAACAGAGACAAATTCTGTTTGTTTTGACCCTTCTTTTGCTTTCAAGTTCCGATTCCTTGTGAATGGTTGTCTTTGGTGACTGGAAAATTCCTTCTTCAGCCCACTCAGGAGCTGGATGAGAAGGAGAAAGAAGGTGACATAGCCGTGCTGAGGGCCGCTTTCTTGTTTGATMATTTTAATTGCCCATGTCTGAGGAATTTTAAAGTTAATTTTTTTTAAATCTGAGATTATTAGCTTGAACTTGAACACTTTATTTTTTAATAAAACACTGATTTTTAGCAATCCATATTTTAAAGCAGTCAGCTTTTTGACATATTTGGGAAGATACATTATTCATCTAATCCTGGGATAATTGGATGGTTTTTATGTTAATTATTGCCCAGACTTCGATTTTATAAGAAAATGACCTGATATATTTTGAAAGAAAACAAAACCAAAATGCAAAGCTCAAACCCTCCTTTGTATGTATCTTGATTTATTATTTTCTGGTGTGTGTGTGTGTGTGTGTGTGTGTGTGTGTGTGTGTGTTTTAACTTAGAAGTGCCAGTCTTGCCATTGTAGCCTCTTGTCATCTTCTGGCCCTGAAACTCCACTGGACAGCATCCAGCTGGACGACAAATAGGCTATGAGAAGTTAAAAAGCCATGGCACCCACTCTGCTGAGTCCTTGTTTCTGCTGAGTGGGCCTTGGGCCGTGTGTTGACATTTGTTTTTAAGTATCTTGTAAGCAATGCCATACTATCAGATTAAATTAAAAGTGTAATATACAGTCTTTTAAAATGATAGAACTGGAGTCAGCATTGTGCTGTTCTTTGTTTGCTTTAAACAGAGAAATCTAGACTTCTTTTTTTTTAAAGGATGAAGTCTCAGCTTGTTAGTTTGTTACACATAGCTAATGTTCCCTCTCCTGGGAGGGCCTGATTCTTGGGATAGAAATAGTTCCTTGGCTCACTCAGTTCCTACCCTTGGGTCTGACATCTTCAGCTGAAGTCTAGGGACTCCTGCACTGACCACCTCGCTGGGAGCAGGTTGTGTCAGTGGTTTGTTTTCTTGTCTGCCTCTCCTCTGGAATTAAAAAGCCCTAGATCAGTGGTTCTCAACCTGTGTSCTGTGACCCCTTTAGGGGTGTGAATGAACCTTTTACAGGGGTTGTCTGAGACATTGAAAAATACGGATATTTGCATTACTATTCATAACAACAGCAAAATTACAGTTAGGAAGTAGCAGTGAAAATAATTTTATGGTTGGGGGTCACCAGACCATGAAGAACTGTGTTAAAGGGTCACAGCATTGGGAANGATTTTGTCTTTGGTGTTCCAAGATTCTAGGCTAATATCCACTTATCAGTGAGTGCATACCATGGGTATTCTTTTGAGACTGGGTTACTTCACTTAGTATGATGCTCTCTAGCTCCATCCATTTCTCTAAGAATTTCATGAATTCATTGTTTCTATTAAYAGTATTATTTTTAACATTTGTATTTATATTGATCTGCAGGAAAATTCCCCCAAATAGTTAGCTATCCCCAATAAAGCAACCACAACAGACTATAGGCAGTGTGGGACTCCACATATGTTTTCAGACCATGCTAAATACAGGATTAAATAGCAATGACATACATGAKAATGCACACCAGCAGCAAGAAGCAATCCAAGATGAACCCCCAGGGCTTTGCCTCTCCTAGGTACATCCATCACAGCTTTGCAAAAATGATGGACCATCTCCAGAAAGCTCACTTTCCACTACAGTTCTTCCTGCACGACATCCACCAGGTAATTGTCTCCCACAATTTTCTGTATATTACTAGATATTTCAAAGTATTTTAGTTAACTCCTGGAAAATACATACTCTGTATCTAAAGAAAACAGAAACCCTATATAGAGTGGGTTGTATCATTCTGGAATATCCAGCTAGAAGACTCCAAGCCATCACTGAGATTCTTCCAAATCAATGTTTACTTCAGCACTCTTAACAGCAGTTAATTTTTGGAACCAGCCTAGGTGTCTGCCTAGCAACTGAGAAGTATACAAGGATTATATACATATATACCCAAYGAGAAAAAGTTAGGTCATTTCAGGAAAAGGGATACAATTTGGGATAATCACATTAAATGAATTRMTTCAGTATCAAAAGACAAATAAGGTATGTTTTCTCTTGTTTGTTTTTCTTATACATTATATAGATAGTGAAATTTTATACATACATACAAATATACATACAGACATATACAYGTATACACACTCATACACACACTAGCCTACATATATCATGAAAGACATAAAACTTTCTGGGGACAAAGTGCTCAATAGAGAGAAAAAGAAAATATTAGACGATAAGGTTGAATGGGAGCAGGACACTCCACAAACATCATGTGCATATTYAGAGTTTTGGCAACAGAGGGCCAAATGTTCATAAGACCGCCAGTCAGAATGCTTATCAAGAACTACAAGCAGAAAGATGTCCATGGGAGATTTCAGGATTACCTGGACTTCTCTTCACATTATATTACACTATCTGAAAAAACGATCTGCCCTGGGCTAGCAGGTATACCCACAGAGAACCAGATCTTTGTTTCTATCCATTTTCTATTCAACTACCTAGTATCTTCACCAGATTTTGAAAATCCAGTCATCATACTTCTCTTGATAAGCAAGATAGAAAAAAATGTA
>BDUI01013955.1:20322-35392 GCA_002335545.1 Apodemus speciosus | reverse complement strand
CATACATATCACCCTGCACTGAAAATAAAAATAAAAAATACTTAAGTCCAAGTGGGTCACAGACCTCAACATAAAACCAAATACACTGAATCTGATAGAGAGGAAGTGTGGAATAGCTTTGAACTTAGTGGCACAGAAGACAACTTCTTGAACAGAATACCAACAGTGAAGGTATGAAGATCAACAATTAGTAAGTTGGACCTCATGAAATTGAAAATTTTCTGTAAAACAAAGGATACCATCAATCAGAAAATKCAGCAGTTTACAGAATGGGCCAATATTCAAAATATATAAAGAATTCAAGAAACTAGATATCAAAACACCATATAAATTAATTATAAAATGGATTACAAGTCTAAACAGAATCTTAATAGAGGAATTGCAAATGGCTGAGAAATACTTAAAAATGTCCAACATTCTTAGCCATCAGGGAAATGAAAATCATTTATTAAAATTAAAAATCAAATTATTGTGAGATTCCATCTTACTCATGTCAGAATAGTTAAGATCAATAACACAAGCTCATGCTGGCAAAGTCGTGGTGCAAGAGAAATTTTCCATTGCTGGTGGAAGTACAAACTTAAAGGAGGGGAAACTATAATCAGAATACACTGTATGAAAAAATAATCAGTTTCAGTTTCTCCCAGGATGTACTTCTAGATCGTATTTGCCACAAATAAAAATAATTTTTAAGAGATTCTGAATATATTTTCCTGTGACTGCTTTACATGCCAATTGTAGAGGTCACAATCCCCAACTTTCCAAGGGAATAATCCTCGTGTTGGTAAATTATTTTGCTAAAGTGATTAGAGATGACCATAAGACAGATTAACCTAGGCAACCAAGACAGCCCAGTTCAATCTATTGACAGGCTTTATCGGTAGAATTGACATTTCATTCAGAAGAAATTCAATTGTGGATTGAAGCCCTACTCAGGTGCTTGGAGTTTGTCCTCCCTGACAACCTGCAATAGGACTTCTAGTCACCCCACATCATCCAAGCCAGTTCCACACAGTAAATCTCTTACATATTTTCCCCTAGGTTTGTTTCTCTGGTTGGATGATGACGGCTCCATTTTCCCTTTATAGTTATTCATTACACCACATCGCTACCTCCTGCAGATACCTGCAGGCCAGTTTCTTAAATACACTACATCAATTCTACATCATCTAATAAATGAATATGCCAGGAAAACATGACCTAGCAACTACTAAGAATTAGTAGCAGTAACAAAGAAATGTTTTTATAAAGAAAACTATTAGGTACTCTACACACACACACATATACATGCACACACATGCACACACACATACATGCATGTACACACAAAAAAATAATGAAAAACTAAAAACAAGTTTTTAAATGAATAGAATCAATTTACTCTGGAGAAGATAATTACTGTAAAAATTGTGAAAGTTAAAATGATTGCCAAGAAAATGAGGGGCAAGCTCCCCAGTCTCCTTCCTCACTTTTCAATGTGCTTTATTTTACAACATCTCACCCTCATTGCATAAAGTAAATAATAGAAATTTTCTGAAGCTTATAAATATTAAAACTAATATAAAAACAATGACATGAATTGGAATTGGCTAAGAAGATTCAGTGCATAAAATGCTTATTGTACAAGCAGGAGGAGCTGAGTTCAAATCCCCAGGACTCACGTAAGAACTAGGTGTGGTAAAACACATCTTGTAACTTCAGCACTTGGAGGGCAGAGACAAGTAAATCCCTGGAGTTGGCTGACCANTCTACCATTAACTTCATTAACTAGATGTTGGCATGAAGACAGGGACACAGTCTTCACTGCCTAAATGTGCAGCTCATGGTGTACCCTCCTAGGAACTCAAATATGACAGTTACAGAACCTCTCCCAGGGGATTATCAGCTATTGCAGCAGACAAGGAAATGAATCCTTTCTCACCACCACAGTGAATCAGCCACCCATCCCTTGGCATAATCCCATTCTATCTATCCCATTTCATAATTTGTCCTGTTTGTTCCATCTTCACTGCAGCAAACCTGGTCCAAGGTACAGTCATGCATATTTCATGTCTGAGTGAGCAATCTAATGTGATTCTGATATCCACTGACTTTAAAAATCTGTTGTTTGCAGTGAAAGCTAGAAATGCMTTTTAAAAWCCCACAAATATCGATATGGCATTAAGCTAGTTAATATTTGTTTAGAKCTTTCATTTGCTCTTGATTGTTCTCAGTTTCCTTGACAGGGCCTGAAGGGCCACTACGTGATCTGGCCACTTCCATGGACGAWTCCTTCCTACCCTTYCTTCTAGTTCACCAGAATGCCAGCATCTTTTATCAATACTAGTAATGATATAGATTGTTATATAATTGCTATATAATTTCTCAAAGATTTTACAGATGTCCCCCATGTAAATGGTTTGAATTGGAACACACCCATGAGATAGGCATTCAAAACCACACTCCAGATTTTAATTTTTAACTTTTTTCACTAACTTGCTCACARTATTGGGAAGCAGMAAGCACCAACCAACAAGGAGGTCTCTACAGCCAACAAGGAGTCTTCTGCAAGATGCTGTCTTGCTAAGATGTGGTGTTTGGTACACAAGGGAGTGAATACATTTTAGACTTGAGATATTTTCAACTAAAACTGGATTTANGCTGAGTCCTCTCTCCAGCCCTTCCATCCACCCAGTTTTACCTTTCGTTCAGCTCTTCGTATTATTTCCAGTTTAATGTGGTCAGTATCAATCTCTGCTAAGGACCACTTTCAAGTGTTCCTTATGCTGTGATCTTATGAAAGTCTCTTCCTTGTCTGGGGTTCGGCGTGACTCTGCTGCTTCGGCTTCAAGCTCCCGGGAGCATAGGTGCTTGGTCGCTCTGGGAATTGTGGTAATTGTCCTTGTTTGTTTCAGGCGTGATCCCCTGAGCCCATTTGCTGTCGGGGGAGAAGACCTAGACCCTTTTGGGTGAGTATTTCTGGGGAGGCAGCAGCAATATAATTTGCTCAGTGGCTTGCAGCCCAGCTCATCCCATTTTAGAGCTTTCGTCAGCCTCCCTTTGGAGTGAAGGAGGTAGTTTCTGAGTGGCTGAGGAATCATTGCTACTTTCTGTGTTCCACCATACCTAGAGCAGCTCAGAGAAAGAACTGGACCCTCCTCTCTCCAAAGAAAGATCACAGCCCCTCCTGGATAAGAATAATAAGGATGCAAAAGGAAAGCCACAGGCTGTAGAGTGACAGCTCAGGCTCTTTGGTGATTACCTCATTCCACAATGGGAGTATCCTCTGATTCTCATCCTGTATCCAGCAAAGGTTCAGGAGCCTCCGCTCTGCACGCTGTTCTCTGAGTGAGTCAGATGAGGTTTAACTCCTGCTGAAGAGTGACCCCACTTTTAGCATCYCAGCTTTAGATCATAGGACTCACTTAGCTCTACAGAGCAGCTCAGACAGTGACCTCAGCATGTAAGGAAYATTAGCCTATTCATCCCAGCGTGAGTGCATGCAGTCAGGTCTGTAGAACTCAGTGAGGGACAGAGAATGTCAGGAGCCAGACTTGGGCAACCCACAGGCAGTTAGCGGCTGTGCTGAGGCCCTTAAGAAAAGAGCAAACCCTTACCGCAGTCATGATGCTATTACTCCTAGGCTTAGGATAAACTCTGCAGAGCTGGAGAGTTCTATATTGGTCGTGGCCAATTCTAGCTCYGGTTCTTGACCAGTTGATCTTACTAGGTGTAAGATGTGGCAAAGATCTCTATCCTGTGGTCACAGAATCCTAACAACTTTCTATGCTGCTGCAGGCCCTTTGGCTTCAGTGGTGCACAACTCTGCTCTTTGTATTCCTGGTCACTTCTGACTTAATCTAATGTGTCTTCCTGGACCTTCTAGAGTAGTCATCCTGGTCAATTTAATTTACTGTGCGCTTGTCTCCCTTCTTCAAGGGCAGTGAGTCTGTAACATCTGCTTACCCAGCTTCCTTCCTGTCTCAGGTGTCAGAGAGGTGGCATGATTGTGGATCCCCTGAGATCCGGTTTCCCAAGAGCACTTATTGACCCATCCTCAGGCCTCCCAAACCGGCTTCCTCCTGGTGCTGTGCCCCCAGGAGCTCGCTTTGACCCCTTTGGACCCATTGGGACCAGCCCGTCTGGGTAGGTATTCATTCAGGTACGCTGAGAGGTGGGACTTGATGGCAGCTCTGCTTAGCTGAGTCCAGCATTGCAGCCTAGGTATCTGACTCCAGGCACAACTACCATGCTGCCGCCCTGGAGGCCTTCTGGAGTTCTCTCTTCACCTTCTTCCCTTGGTGTCATAGTTGGAGTTATTATTGCTATGATGAACAAAATGATCTTGGGAGGAGTTTATTTGGCTTACACTTCCACATCACGGTTCATCATTAAAAGAAGTCAGGACAGGAACTCAAAGAGAGCAAGAACTTGGAGACAGGAGCTGGTGCAGAGGCCATGGAGGAGTGCTGCTTGCTAGCTTGGTCTCCGTGGCTTGGTCAGCCTGCTTTCTTATAGAACCACCAGGTGGCCCCACTCACAATGGGCTGGGCTCTCCCCCATCAGTCACTAATTAAGAAAATGCTGCGCTCAGGCTTGTCTATAGTCTGATCTTAAGAGGCATTTTCTCTCAATCAAGGTTCCCCCCTCTCAGATGACTATAATTTGTATCAAGTTTATGTAAAACCGTGCAGCACACCGGTCACCCTGCAAGGAGGACACAGAGGAAGAGATGCTTATGTCAACAGTCCTTTTATAGATGAGAAGGGCAAGGCCAGGACACTGGGTATTTGAGCCATGGTAAGATTTAGTTCCAGGCCACCTGGCCCTAGAGTTCATGATCTTAAACTCCATGTCACTCTGTGGGCTCCTCCGTATGGGACACGTTTCCTGTGTGCTCAGCCTCATCCTCCAATTCACCAGACCCTCTTTACATTGCAGACCTAATCCTGACCATCTTCCCCCACCGGGCTACGATGACATGTACCTGTGAAGGCCTCAAGAATGTAACACCTCAGCCTCCCTTTTACTCTCCAGGAGCTACCATCACTGGCCCCATCAGTGTCCGTGTTCTTGTGGGCTTGGGGCAGAGGATTCTGCCCATGTGTTTGCAGGCCTGCTGGGGTTGCATCCCCAGCCCTTGTCAGAGCCGAGGTGCCTGATGCAGCCCCCCACCAAGCTGCATATAGATCCCAGGGAGAAATTAGTGTGTCTCAATCACCAGCTCCTCCCCACTTGCAAGGGAGACTCCGGCAACCCTCCACCCGATGCAGTCGCGGTCACAGCGCTATAAGAACAGAATGCATTTTGGATGTTATTATTAAGAACCAAATGTCAATACAGAATTCATGTTGCCGGTCTTCCACTCTCCTTTTTATGTTAATACACAAACTCTCTTAAGAGTTTGAAACTTCATAGGACTACARGATTTCTATAAAGGCATTCTTCTCAAGCCTCCAATTTCACAAGTTACTCTTGCTCCTGACATCACTAAGATCAGCCCCACCTAAGCTTTCTGGGTGGAAGTGTGACTGGAACCCATGAGCCACAAGGATGATTTCACCAAAGCAGGCACACTGGAAAAACTGCCATCTCTTCCCAAGGGCATACTCAACCAGCTGCTCCTGTCTGAGCAGCCCGTTGACTGTCTCCCTGGGCTGCAGTGGCCTGTGAGTAGAGGATTAAACAGAACAGGCCTGTAGGCTAATTTCATTTTCTCCCCATAGTGACCCTAAAGAAAGCACTATGGAGTACTCTCCAGGAGACACCAAATGAGCACTAAGTGCTTCGTCCCACAGCCAGCAGCCCAACCATGTGTGCTCCAGGATAGATGGGGAGGTGACTGGACTGGCAGGACCAGGACCTGTCTCCGGGAGGGTGGGCCCGGGGATCTAGCTAGCATGAGCAGACTCCCTAGCTGTTGAAGGTCAGGCACTGACCGCCTCGAAGCTCTAGAGCATCCTGTGCTCTGAGGCCACAGACCAGGCAGAGACAAAGACAAGACATTCATTGTGCATCCACTTCATCCTTGAGGGCTGGCAGATGGGATGTTTAGGTTTTGTTGGTAACTGGGTACCTGCAAAAGCGCTTAGGGCACTTTGCTCATTAAAGCATCCCATTTTTTTTTGCAAGGAAGCATTTAAAGGAACAGTGGCTAGAATTCTCCAGATAGGTTTGGGAAAGTAGATAACTTGAACCCTGATTTAAAGGAAAAGGTAAAAACTGAAACATTATTCCATTGGCCTTCTTAGTGGCAAAGATAAAAAAGATAGTCATACATTAGTTGTGTTTTCTATAAACAAAAGGCTCGGTGTTTTCTGGAGAAAGACTGGTTTGATTGGCTTCCTGTAGGTCTCCTTATAGAACATCGATGCGAACATAGCACCATAGATGTGGGAAGCCTGGAATGGGGCGGGGCCTCCAAGAGCTTCTGGCCAAGGTGCTGGAACTCGTCTGGGTCTCTGTCACTCCTCCCAGCTGGGTATAGCCAACYGCAAGGGGATATTTCAGGGTGTGTGTCCTATAGAACCTCCAGATTGGAACCTTCATAGTAAACAATAGCACTATATAACCTGTTTTTTTAATAGCTTTATTAAGAGAATTTACATAACCATGAAATTCACTCTTTTCAAGTACACAGCTCAGTGGGTTGTGGGGTACAGTGCTTTGCATCCAACCCCAGAGTCCTCCAAAAGAAATATCCCCACTGACAATCACTCCCATTTTCCCTCCCCCACCCCAGGACACCCCCAGTCTGTTTGCCTATTCTGGACAGTTTTCGTAAATGACATCACTCAATGTGTGGCCTTTGTGTCCACGGTTTTCCACTCTCTGTCCTCACTGTTCGTGTGATTGTAGCATCAACATTCCCTGTGGCTGTGCAATCGTGGTATGACTATGTCATATTTGTTAATTTATCAGTTCATGGATACTTGGATTGTTTCTCCCTTTGGTTTGTCATGTCGAATGCTGTTAACATTCCTGTACAAAGTGGGTCTTGTTGTTTTGCATGGGCAGGTGTTTCCAAGTCATTGAATGTATCTGGGATGGATTTTCAGGGTCCCATAATAACACATTAAATTTTTTGAGGAACTGCCAGTGTTTTCCAAAACAGCCACACTATTTTCATACTAGAGGTAGTGCTCCAGTTTCTCTGTATCCTTGTCAACCCTTGCTTGTACCCAAACTAGTGGTGTCAAGTCATATCTTGTTTTTATTCTTATCCTATTTGTTTTTGTTTTTTAATGGAAAAATTTGACCAAGACCATGCAGAGCAGAGACCATAGCCACTTGCTGTCGGGGAGGCCTTGTGCCTTTGATAACAGCCACCTGGCAGTGGCTATGACCACATGGAATTGGGGGTGACTTTGAGGTGTTCTGGGCTGGCTGGGATACATGAAGGTCTTTTCTCTGAGGGAAATTCCTGAGACCTTTGGACATCTAATAAGATTCACAGCATCATTTTCACTTGGCTTGAAATTTCATAACTCATCCAATGGCTTACAAATAGAATCAAGGTCTACTTCTAAATCATTGTCTTTTGGTGCTAAATAAGACCACTCATACTATTTCTAGGATACACCGGCCCACATCCCACCTTCTCTTCTTGGCTTGCTGTCTTTTCTATTCTTAGAGCTGGCTGAGTTTTGCATTGCATTTCTCTCCTCAGTCATGAGCCAACCTCCAATCTAAACCATGAGCCTCCTAAGACCTCATCCCCAGGAATGTACCAAGTATTAAATGGAGCTGTGTTCCCATGCTAGAGTTAGTACCTGTTGACACATAGCCGGAAAACAGGTAACATCTGTACAACCTCTCTCCGGAACCCAGATTCCTCATGACTTTTGTCATTGATCCATAGCTGTCTTCTTCGCAGGAGGAAAACCCATGGATCGCTTCATATTCTCTTGTCACCTGATTTTGTACATACATTTTGGTGCAGTTCCAGTAGAGACAGGTCCCACCACCAATGACAGTCCCCCAGGCATATCTTCATTTTTACCTGTCAGTAATACTTGTTTGCCTGCTGACCACTGTTCATCTGTAGAACAGATGTTCAGAGGCAGGCATCCCAGCYAGTAGACGAAGGCCTTGTTTGCCCCTGGGATGCCTCACCCTAACTCACTTCACTAGGCTTGACCAGGAATCTGAGAACAGGTCAAAGGGCAAGCATGGCAGAGAGTGCCGGTGCAGGGAGTGAGGACTGGCAAGGCTCTGGTAACTCTCTAGGTCCTAGAATGCATCAGGAAGTCTAAGCACCCCACTGAGGCAGTTCTTGTGGAAGTGGAAGGCCCATCCTCTACTCACAACAAAGGACCCTGGGAAACCACATGCACAGTGTCATTCCAAATGAGCTACATAAAGCAAATGCTTGGAAAGTCACAGTGTAATGGTTCAGAGCAACTGAGTAGGAGGGGCCAGTCTGGAAGTTCCAGGCAGTAAATACTCATTTAACTTAGGGGCCAGACAGCTCTAAGAAGTCACCATGCTCTAAGAAGTAGCAACTGTACAATAGCAGCTGTCTAGGTCTACATCAGGANTTTGCCTTGTAGTAAGGGGGGTGTACCTACCCGAACGCCCTGACAGCCTGAGTACATACGTTATTGGGATGGGCCTACCAACCCTCCCTCCTCCTGAAGTTTTGAGTATACAGGTTGGTTATTGGGCCTTGCAGCTCCCCGCCTTTGTTCTGTTTTTGTTTCTCCTCCCCACACTTGGCCGGGAGAGAAGACCGGAAATGGTGGTTCCTTGGGAACCTTTAGTTATGCTCTGCACTCACTCTCAGTTTTGCTCTGGCGCTCTGGCATTCGCAGAGAAGGAAGGACTTAATCCTGTGGAGGGAAAGGGGAAATCCTAGAGATTGCAAAGGTGTATGGCCAGTGGCCATCGAGCAGGCTGTGGTGCAGAGATCCGCAGTAGACAGTGGGATTGAAAGTGCAGGCCCATGATGAATAGAAGGCCAAGAAGTACATGCCACCTCTGGCCCCCATGCTTCTGTCCGTTCCGCGTCAGTAGCCTTGACGTTAGCTGCCAGATTTTGGTTTTGAAGTAATATTTCATAGATCCAAGTTCTTGACTTCCCTAAAATATAGGAATTTTAGCAAAGTATGAATACAATAGAATATATCTGAAGGTTATTTAATAATTTATCTTAATTCAGACTCTGCCCTTTAGTGTTTTATCATTTTAAAGATTAATTTTTTATGTGTTTGGGCCTGTGTGAATGTATGTATACCTCATGCATGCCCGTGGCCATAGAGGCCAGAAGAAGGTGTCACCCCCCGGGACTGGAGTGACAGGTGGTTGCGAGCCATCTGATTTGGTGCTAGGAACCAAACGTACATCTTCTGCAGCAGCCGTGTGCTCTCTCAACTGCTGCTCTATCTCTGCTGCCTCGGTTTTAAATTTTAATTCTTTATCTTATGTCTATATGGGTGTTTGGGCTGCATGTATGTATACCATGTATGACTTGTGCCCATCGAGGCCAGACAAGGGCACCATATGTTCTGAGACTGGAGTTCTGGGCGCTCCATGAACCATGATGGGATGGGATGGGAATTGAACCCAGGTCCTTTGGAAAATAGCCAGTGCTCTTAACYGCTGAGTCCTCTCTCCAGCCCTTCCATCCACCCAGTTTTACCTTTCGTTCAGCTCTTCGTATTATTTCCAGTTTAATGTGGTCAGTATCAATCTCTGCTAAGGACCACTTTCAAGTGTTCCTTATGCTGTGATCTTATGAAAGTCTCTTCCTTGTCTGGGGTTCGGCGTGACTCTGCTGCTTCGGCTTCAAGCTCCCGGGAGCATAGGTGCTTGGTCGCTCTGGGAATTGTGGTAATTGTCCTTGTTTGTTTCAGGCGTGATCCCCTGAGCCCATTTGCTGTCGGGGGAGAAGACCTAGACCCTTTTGGGTGAGTATTTCTGGGGAGGCAGCAGCAATATAATTTGCTCAGTGGCTTGCAGCCCAGCTCATCCCATTTTAGAGCTTTCGTCAGCCTCCCTTTGGAGTGAAGGAGGTAGTTTCTGAGTGGCTGAGGAATCATTGCTACTTTCTGTGTTCCACCATACCTAGAGCAGCTCAGAGAAAGAACTGGACCCTCCTCTCTCCAAAGAAAGATCACAGCCCCTCCTGGATAAGAATAATAAGGATGCAAAAGGAAAGCCACAGGCTGTAGAGTGACAGCTCAGGCTCTTTGGTGATTACCTCATTCCACAATGGGAGTATCCTCTGATTCTCATCCTGTATCCAGCAAAGGTTCAGGAGCCTCCGCTCTGCACGCTGTTCTCTGAGTGAGTCAGATGAGGTTTAACTCCTGCTGAAGAGTGACCCCACTTTTAGCATCYCAGCTTTAGATCATAGGACTCACTTAGCTCTACAGAGCAGCTCAGACAGTGACCTCAGCATGTAAGGAAYATTAGCCTATTCATCCCAGCGTGAGTGCATGCAGTCAGGTCTGTAGAACTCAGTGAGGGACAGAGAATGTCAGGAGCCAGACTTGGGCAACCCACAGGCAGTTAGCGGCTGTGCTGAGGCCCTTAAGAAAAGAGCAAACCCTTACCGCAGTCATGATGCTATTACTCCTAGGCTTAGGATAAACTCTGCAGAGCTGGAGAGTTCTATATTGGTCGTGGCCAATTCTAGCTCYGGTTCTTGACCAGTTGATCTTACTAGGTGTAAGATGTGGCAAAGATCTCTATCCTGTGGTCACAGAATCCTAA
Source organism: Apodemus speciosus (assembly GCA_002335545.1). NCBI lineage: Eukaryota > Metazoa > Chordata > Mammalia > Rodentia > Muridae > Apodemus > Apodemus speciosus. The sequence goes on along the minus strand of BDUI01013955.1, from coordinate 24,697 downwards.
CAACTTTCTATGCTGCTGCAGGCCCTTTGGCTTCAGTGGTGCACAACTCTGCTCTTTGTATTCCTGGTCACTTCTGACTTAATCTAATGTGTCTTCCTGGACCTTCTAGAGTAGTCATCCTGGTCAATTTAATTTACTGTGCGCTTGTCTCCCTTCTTCAAGGGCAGTGAGTCTGTAACATCTGCTTACCCAGCTTCCTTCCTGTCTCAGGTGTCAGAGAGGTGGCATGATTGTGGATCCCCTGAGATCCGGTTTCCCAAGAGCACTTATTGACCCATCCTCAGGCCTCCCAAACCGGCTTCCTCCTGGTGCTGTGCCCCCAGGAGCTCGCTTTGACCCCTTTGGACCCATTGGGACCAGCCCGTCTGGGTAGGTATTCATTCAGGTACGCTGAGAGGTGGGACTTGATGGCAGCTCTGCTTAGCTGAGTCCAGCATTGCAGCCTAGGTATCTGACTCCAGGCACAACTACCATGCTGCCGCCCTGGAGGCCTTCTGGAGTTCTCTCTTCACCTTCTTCCCTTGGTGTCATAGTTGGAGTTATTATTGCTATGATGAACAAAATGATCTTGGGAGGAGTTTATTTGGCTTACACTTCCACATCACGGTTCATCATTAAAAGAAGTCAGGACAGGAACTCAAAGAGAGCAAGAACTTGGAGACAGGAGCTGGTGCAGAGGCCATGGAGGAGTGCTGCTTGCTAGCTTGGTCTCCGTGGCTTGGTCAGCCTGCTTTCTTATAGAACCACCAGGTGGCCCCACTCACAATGGGCTGGGCTCTCCCCCATCAGTCACTAATTAAGAAAATGCTGCGCTCAGGCTTGNTCTAGATATAGAAGCAATTGTCTCCAAAATGAATGAATGAAGCCACAATATAACACAAACCTCTGTTTTCTCATCTATCTGGAAATGAAAGAACTGAAGGAAGACTCTACAAAGGGTTAGCTGAATTCCTAATACCACACACTGAGGAAATAGCCACAGCAAGGAGGAGAGAAGAGAAAAATCACTAGGCAGAGGAAGAATTTTAATTATTTTTAATGAAAAGTTGGAGACATAATGAATACCTGCAATGTGTTGAGATAAATGTGTAAACTTTGCCAAGAATATTTTTTTTTGTTATTTTGTGTCTGTATACAGGGAAAATGACTATTGTATAATGACAGCTTTTAAATGAAAAGAAATAGAGGTGAAGCCTGCTTGAAGGAGTTAAATTAATTATATAATATCAAACCRCTAATAAAAGTGTTAGATCTGCTCAACAAACTCACAGAAATCGGTGGAAAGGTTCAGAGAAAGGCATATGTGGAACCTAACACTATGGGAAGCATATCATGAAAGGACAGGAGGCAGAGAAACCCTACACTCCTAAATAACAAGAGAAAATACTCATGACTTGAAAGAAAGGGAAAACAKAGAGAGTCCATTTAACTCTCTTACAATTCAATTATTCAAACGTTTTTAAAAGGATACAACTGCATAGATATTATTTAAAGGTTGAAAAATTAAAAAACAAAGAAGTAGCCTAAAAACAATGAAATACGTTAAATAAATAAATAAATAAATAAATAAATAAATAAAATAAACAATAATTTAACCAGAAAAAAATGTCAAGTTGTGCTTAAGCACTCCCCTAAATGTTATCATAAGACTTAATATATATATTAACAYGTCTTAAAGATAAAATTCCTGTAGAGAGGAAACATGCAATTCCATATRTAATGTTAATTAAAGAAAATCATGATGAACATAAAGAAAAGGGAAAGCATTTTGAATCAGGAAGACAACAGAGCTCAGTGCAGGAGGACACCTCAGAAACCTGGGTCATCTCCCAGCCCTGTCAATTACTGTTTCCCTTTGCTTAGGAAATCACATCATTAAACTTCATAGAATCCACTTTTTAATTATTAAATTAGGATAATATTATAGAGAGACATTTGGTATATGCAAGTACCAAATAATGTGCATAGCAGTTTTGACTCACCTCCTCAAGTATCATGAACACCAAGCTGTTATAAAATGCTGGCTTCATGCGAAAAGAGGATTGTGAGTGCCAATAATCACTCATAACAACAAACTTAAAAGGCCAACTGCAGGTTAAAAAAAAAAGGTATCACATAAAAAAAGGAAACTACAAAGAAAGCCAAGCGATAAGAAAATAAAAGTAAAAACGTAAAATTTCAGAAGATCAGGTAAAGTAAAATAGATCTATATAAAAGCCAAATTGGCAGAAAAAACAGTCTTAAACCCTGAATTTGTATAGCCACAATTGTAGTTGATTTTCTTGTCTCCAGTTTGTGTTTTAACAGAGGTTGACATGTAGAAGAATAAGTAAAAAGTTTATACTGTACTTTGTATCTAATAGCAAAAGCATTTGCAGTACTCTCGAATATTTAAGGAATATGTTTAAAGAACATACTTCAGACTACAAGTGAATTTGCAATAAATCTCTGGACACATTTAAAGGTCACTGKGACAGTTTGGGTCAGAAACTGAATTGAGAAGCCCATTCCACTTTATGCAACACTAACCCAGAAATATATGGCTACAAGGCCAGCCTGGGCTACATAGTGATCCTGTCTCAAAAAGAAAAATCCATTACAAATACTCACATGATTTACCACTATAAATTCTTTATATTAAAAAAAAGAATATTTGTGTTCCATGAGATGGTTCTCAGACAGAAACTTGTCCTCTTCGATGAATCAGTCCTGACTCAGACAGAAACTGGGTCCTTCAGAGGACCAGCAATGCGTACCAATCAATAGAGTGACATTTCATACATCAAGTTTCTCTTTCATCTTTGACTTGCCCTCCAGTTACTGAGTCTCCAAAGTATGATGGGAGGTCATCCAATAGCCACTTCCAACTTATTTGTCAAAAAAAAAAAGTTCCAAGGAAACTATGGCTTTCCAAGACCTACCAGATTAATAAGAAAACATCTATCCTGTTGACACCATATTGGAAAAGAGAAGTGAAATGATCAAAATAAAAATTCTCATAATAGCCTTGGAAATGATATGTCATGCCAAATCAACAGATCTTTTATACATGCAAGTATATTTAAAAGCAAGCAGCCTTTAATATAACACCAAGATGCTTTAACAGAAACTCTCTAAGGTTAAGTGAATTTACAGATTCTGTCATGTTTTCTCTCACTGTATTTTCCAGGCCCTCTTCTCTCATGTCTCTGTTCTTGGCAGTGGRTCTCAACCTGTGTATCGCTACCCCTTTGAAGTTCAAACAACCCTTTCACAAGGTGTCCTGCATATCACATATTTACAACATGATTCATAACATTAGCAAAATTACACTTCTGAAGTAGTAATGAAAATAATTTTACAGTTGGGGGTCACCACAAGAGAAATTGTATTAAAGGGTCTCTGCATTAGGAGAGAACCTGATGGTCTAGGATATAATCTCCTTATCTTGTAATTCCCTAAGTCCTCAAACCACAGTAATTGCTCCTATACTGAATCATGAAATTCTTATGAACTCCAATTTTACACTTGCTTGTTTCTTACTTAACCACAAAGATTATGTCTTATCTGTCCTATTTAGGCTTCACACAAGGTAGAATAATGSTGGACACCAAACTATAGAGAGMTGAAGGAGAGGAGGAAGGAAAGAAGAAAAGAAGAAAAATGAAAAGGAACAAACCCTTATTTAATGAATTAAACTAAAATCCATTTAAACAATGTAATTGGCTTTAAAATACTCAAGACAAAAGACTAAAGAAAATCAGCTTGCTTAAAATGATAAATAATATATGTTAATTCAAAAATTTGTTTTGGTATATCTTAAGAGGTTTCAGATCTTATTTCGTTACCCTATTTCTAGCTTCTATCTTGTTAGCTCCTTACTGCGAAGAATATTAAAACTTATGCATGTACCAACATAAATGTCATACACATGCATAGACACATAAGTATGCATGTTTGTTTTGCCAGCACATGGGCTGTGGAATCACATAGCAACCTCTCTTGCAACAAGAGCTCTAGACATTARTAGCAGCATAGCTGGAGCTCAGTGCGGTCTATCAACCATTTTCTCCCACTTTCCCATAAGTAAATTCTTCAATTTAATCTAACATTTCATGCTGTCTTCAAAGAGAAATTGGCTATGCTTTTCTGCTGAATAGAGCCCACTATTAAGCAATTGGAGCAATTGTATGAAAAGCCTCACTCATTTGCTTCATCTCTGGAGATTCTCCTCTAAGTCCTTCTAGAATAAGGTCAGAGAAACTGTCTTGAAAAGTTGCCRAAGCTTACTTTATGGTCTACAACATGCTCCTTTTGGATCTAAGAAAACAAGGTGGTAGATAGATAGATAGATAGATAGATAGATAGATAGATAGATAGATAGATAGATAGATAG